>VXAD01003965.1:219501-286831 GCA_013399195.1 Dicrurus megarhynchus | reverse complement strand
CGTTTTAAAAAAAAAAAAAATATCCCAGGCATAAGGCAGCAGAATTCCAGCAGCAGCGCGGGACGGGATGGCGTGCCTTCGTGCCGGAGCCGCCCCCGCGCCCCTGGGCACGGTACGGCCGGGATGCCGCGTGGAAACCTGCCAGGCACATCTGCCCGCCCAGCGCTGCACAGGTTTGTCAAATCAGTCACCAACCCCCCAAAATCCAGCCACAGCATCCAGCACCATTTTATTTTTTATTTGGCCCAGGGAGAATTTTTCCTTTTTTCTTTTCTTTTTTTTTTTTTTTTCCCCCTTTAACAGTTTTCATGAATCCCAACAGTTGTAAGATATCAAGCGCCCACCTTTAGGCTTTTTCAGAAGCCCTCAAAACTGCTTTGAATAATGGATGTCTATGCCGAAGAAAAAGACAAGCGAGAGACGAAAAAGTCAGGTGATACCAACTTTGCAGTTCCCCTGACAGGAGTTCAGAGACGATAAAAACTTGCCCTGACATACCCTCACCCACCCATTTCAGTGGCAGCGTGCTGCCTTTTTGAAAAGGCATTTTGAACTTGCAACACCATTTGATAAACAACACGTCTGCATGTTACTGCTAATGGCCAAAGCACGTGGCAGTAAAGCAAAGCTGATGCACTGTCTTGATACTCTTCATCATGAAAAATAAATTGAAATGGATTGATAAGATCTACTCTGTATGAAAAATATCTCCCTCCTCTAAACACAGCCAGGTTCAACCCTGGGTCGTGTGGCTCAGTATATTTGGTAGATTTGCACAGTATTGCCTAGATTTTTAATATTCAGTTATTAAATCATAAGCCTGTGTAATAGGTGTCTACTGTGTTCCTTTCCTGGTGAACTGAAAAATAACAGCATATGGACAGCTGCAGGGCTGCTTGCTGGACACAGGGGCTCTCCACCTACATTCATTTGGCTGCAATTCACTCACAACAGTTAATGCTGAAAGAAACACTGCACAGCTTGTTGGAAGTGGCATTCCTGTTTGTTAAACGTCTGTCTGTGCGACGTGGTGCTAATTAGAGGAAAGTCTTTGCCCTGAGGCTCTTACACGTGCCTTATGGTGGAACCTGACTCCTGGCCCTAAAGCTGGCGAACTTTAAGAGAGTGTGCTAGTGGATGGAGCAGAAAGCACTGTGCTCACTTGTTCCACACATTGTTTTCTAAGCGTGGGCCAGCAAAATTAAAAGGTCCCCTGGAGCTGAACATTTTATTTTGGTAGCTCTCACAGGTGGAAGTCTCTCAGCTTTTTCATTCAGAGCAGTTCCTGACCCTCTGAGGAGCACCCTAGAAATCCCCAACCTTGACTCTGCACCTTTCCCCTTTTGGAAGACAGCAGAGGACACCATCTGTCCATAATTACGTGGTTGCTTGTCCAGTGCTTTGTGGCAATGGGCAAACCTTCAAGCCTTATTTGCCCATCCCTGCTCAGGGACCAGCACAGAGGACAGGAAGGGCAATGCCCATGGTTAGCAGCTGTGCTCTCACTGCCCTTCTGGCAGCAGCATCGATTTCCCTGGGTTGCCTGACAATAACTCCTGTAAGGGCTGTGTCCTCAATGAAAGGAGTTCATTTGGGGGGCAAAACAAATAAGAAAAACACTCCTATTTTAATTAAGAAAATGATCTAAATGAGAATAATAAATACCATTTCAAGTGGATCGAAAAATGTGGTCCTTTCACATTCACTAAGCCAAACTTTCATTAACCCCAGCATGTGCCTTCCTGAAAGACAGTACTAAATTATCTATAATATTTAGCTTGAGGCAGTATTTTTCAGAAGCATGATTCTACAATAACACCATTAACAGTAATGGACTGTCATATGTCCTGCGTGCTGTTATTCAGGGGACTAACTAACGCAGCAATAAAAGGAACGGGATAAAGATGGATGACAGATCCCAACTCCTCTCAAATGCTGAGCAAATGTCTGTGAGGATGAAATGCTGTTTGAGAAGCCTTGCCTTGAAGTGCTGCAGAGGACAGCTTGCTGTGAGCTGTGCTAGGTCAGAGAGCCATATCCTACAGATTCTGGGTGTCCAGCAAAAATTAGCTTGCAAGAGGATTCTTTCTGTTGGAGAACAGCCCTCCATCTAACCAAGTTCAGGGGGTCTTTTTGCCTTTCATGGGGATGCAGCCGTCTGTGTATCATGTGTGATGTGCTATGGAGTGATGTGGAAATACAATAGACAGTGTGGCTGGGATAAATTTTACCCAAAGGATGTGAGGGCACTTATGGGCTTAGTATGGCAAAGCAGCTAGAAATTATATGACTTTACACTTAAGTACTTGTAACTTTGCATTTAAATAAACTCCAGAGTGCTTTGTTGAATCAAGTCCAAATATACAAAAAATAACACAAAATGCAAAAAAGCAATGAACCTGAATTTGCTTGACTACACACTCTCAGGCTGTACATGAGATTTTTGCTGAATGTATGTATTTTGCCAGATATATATAAAATATCACTTGAAAACTTGCTTGTCAATGCAGTGAGGGATAGGAAATGAGTTGTGTAGCATATATTTCACATCAAGGGACATGGTAGTAAATATCACAAAGACAAATCTCTATAGTTACTAAAATGCAGAAACAGCATTATGCTTGAAAAACATAGACAAAAAAAATTATGTTAAACCCACTATACACAACTGAGAACAGGGGAAGCCAAACTTGTGATTTGATTTAGATCTAAATATGCTACATTTTTCATTAACTAGACAGAAACTGTACAGACATATCATCATTAAAATCCTTGCAAGTGCACTGAACAGGCAGTTTTATAAAGTGATTGTAATTTATCTAGGAAAAACATCTACTCAAGAGCAAAAAATCTCCCAATTATTTAATATTGTTTTTTTTTTAGATACCATTTTATCAGAAAAAATTGCATCTGTAATTCAGACACAGGTGGAAGCCTTCAGCTCTTACACTTCAGCCTAAGGGCAAGCACAAATTAAGCTGCTTGAATGAGGTATTTTATATACTATCCACCACTTCAAACGTGCTTAATGAATGTGAAAATTACGTGAGTTTTAAATATAAATGTCTGTGCATCCTTAGGGATTAAATTGTCATTTCAACTTGAGAGTCAAATGGCTTTTATGGCCAGGGGGGCCTCCACTGATGCCCAGTCACCTGCAAAGCCTTCAATATTGTCCTTGGGAAACATATTTAACAACTTTGAGGTGTATCTGGGTTTGCTGTCATAGTGAGTTTTAATTTCGTCATTACTTGTGCACAAAGTCATTCCTGTCCAGAGAGAGCTGGTATTAAGGAGGAAACCTTACCTGTTTTTATGGGAGAAGTGGGACAGTATTTGGGATTTCATCAACGTGACATCTTCACTGTGCCCCTGGAGACTCCTGCAATACTCCACTCTGCTAAACCACCAAACTCTGGGAAATGAAGTGTCAGTGTCAACACTTTGTGTCATCTCTGTAACACTTAGTGTACTGGCACCTGTGGCAAAATTACCCCCTTCTGGCAGGAAGTCTGTAATCTCCTTCCCGGAGCTCTGAACTTTCCCATCATGCTGTCAGCCAGACTGCACCCATCAGGCTGGCTTGCAGATGCCTCCATTCCCATGGATCACAGGAAAACAAGCTTGACAGTGATGAAAATCTTCAAGAGAACTGCCCTGCACTGCTTAAAAGGTCAAGATCCTCCTCCTTCTTTAAGCAAATGGAAGCAGAAAAACTGGAAAAAAAATTGCTCTCTCAAGAAACCATAATTTAGATCAATCCTACCTGTTTGGAACTAACAGCTGCCATCAGCCTTTAGTCCCCAATTCTATACTGTCAAGAAACAGATTAAATGTACTCTTTTTTCTGGGCACACATATATTTTCATTCTCTGCTTCCTCTTACCTCCTACTTATGGTGCCCTAACATTTTTTTCTGGCCTTTCCAAATCCTTCTGCACCTGGTTAATCAACAGTCTCATAATAATACACAGGGACAATGATGACATGCAGCTATTATCCTAATTATGTAGAGCACCTTTATTTTGTCTCAATTGTCTTCATAAATTATGTTTCTTACCCATGCAAATATTAACACTATTTGATTGCTCATACCTGTCTGGTTTAGTCATAAGTACTCACTGCCTTTTCTAGGGTGGAGGGGGCAAATTACATGGGAAGATACACAGATACAGATGTAGGAAGGGGAAAGAAGTCATCTATTTGTATCAAAAATCTTTTCCAAGGATGAGTAAGAGTGAACAACTGCAAACTTCTAGTCTTGAAATGGCAAAATCAAACATTTCTCAAAGCGTGTTTAAAGCTGAATGCCTGTAGAAGAAAGAGGAAACAATTTTGCTCCTAGACTGCCACAAAAGCAGACACAAAGAAACAATGTATGATATAAATAATAATCACAGGTAAGACAAACCCACAGCAGAATTCTGAAAATTTGGAGGTGTGATGCCCATGATTTTCTAATTAAAAATAATCCAGATTTACAGTGTCTAATTATTCACAAGGTTCCATTTTGCCCCTGTAGTTACACAAAGGAGCCAGGTGTCACATGCAAAATGTATTCACCCTTGCTATGCTGTGCTGGCTGGGAAAAGGGGTTTTACCCTCCTGTTTCAGTCTAGGAAGTATTGAGGCTGCCTTAACTTGCACATGACTATCCACTGTCTAAAAGACTTGTAAAGACATCATCTGCCTTGATTTCTGCAGCACGTGCCCCTCTGTACAGGTCACAAAGTCCTAAATAAGCTAGCCCTAAATCCCCACAGGTGATTCACATGGGATGCCCCTACTTCTTTTTTGTAGGGGGGCAAAGGGAACACAGAGCAACAACGGTTTGGGTGTCTGTGATTTGTTATTTTAAAGCGACAGCCAGTGATGTTACAGGTGTTATTCTCATTTCAGTGAGCATCAGTTCAGGCACAGGGCTTTATTAGGGAACCTGAAATAAGTCCAGAGGCTCAGCGGTGTCAATGAGACCCCAGCATTCAGATGAGCCTGAGGAAGAGGGTCAAGCTTGGCATGGCTAAGAGAAAACTTCTGAATTACCTAAAGGTTTTTCTCCTCCTGCAAACAGCAACAGGATCCAGAGAAGAGCACAGAATGAACTCCAGTACCTGCAGCAGCACACCAACAGTGTGTGCTTTCCAGGACAAGCACATGAAGTTGTAAACGTGGAAGCAGAAGCTGGGGAAGAAGTGGTATCTGAAGAGAGAGGCTCACATCTGCCTTTTGCTCTTTGTTGTGAGAGAGAGATCATGTCAGAGATCATGTTTTCTTCCCCCAAACAAGAACAAGGAAAAGAAATAAAAATGAAAGTCTTTGTGTTCTTTCCTCCTGGGTACATAAAGCACATCTGTGTGTGCAGAAATAAATAAACCGGGAGCAACTGCAGTCGAGGATATGCTGTAAACAATAAAGCTATTTATGCCATTTCATACTTCTGTCAACATTTGATGTTTCAGTATGATTGTGTATTTCACAAATTTTTAGATTGTCTCATCACCTCTGGCAGGGTCAGGAAAGGTTTTACCCCCTTGTGCCAGCCTCCTGTATGGATAACAGGGGCAACTGCCTACACCAAAATGCATACAAGATGATACAATCCATACTATAAGACTATAAGACAAACTTGTTGTACCTGCAGTTGGGGGAGCAGAAAGAAAGAAAGAAAGATGAACTCTCAATTTCCAGTGTATTTTCTCCAGGTGTAACTTTGTCCTGCTCCATCAGAGCCATTTTTAGCAGCTGGGGAATCCTTCTTGCAATTTCAACATCTATAAAACAGTTTAAATCTAAACCCAACAGAGTCGAGAATGTAATATACTGGGTTTGATTGATCTGTATCTTTGGGTTTCTAAAACCTCGTTGGTTCAAAGAAGATTGCTACAAATATATTGTTTGTTCTACTTCAAAATCATACCTTTTGAGAGACACCCACATAGCTCAGAAATAGATGTGCAAATGCATTAAATTTTGGCCTTGCTACATTTTGCAGAGTGGGAGTGTAAAGGGAAAAAAAAAGAGAACGTGAAGCCTTCCTTCTAAATTAAAGGTTTCATATCCTAATAAATAATTTCTTTGGCTGTTAGTAAATGCTTCCATTATCCCCTAACGTGGAGAAGCCCGCAGAGACTGGGTGTCTGCTTTATGCAGAAGATGTTTTGACTGTTCCATCACGTAAACAGCAGAGCCTGGGCCGTGTCTCTTTTGTGTGCTCCAGGGAAAACTAAAGCAGCTGCAGAATAACTGTGCAGACACTCACAAAAGCACACCCGGTGTGATGTTGGCTGTTCACCCAGGTCGGTTCTTCCTTGCCTGAAAAGAGGGTGGCTATCCCCACGTCACACTGGTGCTCAGGGCTTCCTTGGTCCTGAGCCTTGGGTTTTTATGGGAAGGATGCCTGACGTGGCTATGGGATTCAAAGAATAGCTGGAGGCAGCTGAACCTGCTGTACGTTGAGAAGGAGGGAAACACCAACAGAGAAATTTTCAAAGTAAGACCTAATTAATGGGTGCAGTTGTGTGCTGGTTATCAGGAGGGCTCTAATTACAGGCCTAGAGGAAGACAGTGAAACTAATGAAGAAATTCATGTTTTGGAGAGAATATCTTGCTATGACATCAACCTCCAGGTGTTGGGAAATGAGGAGACTGATGGGCTGAAAAGACTACTTGCCTTTAAAATGCACAGGGCTGCTAATCTGCCTCTCTCCCAGCTGACAGGTTTAAAAGGGAAGGGTTTTTACCAGGGAGGAAAACTAGAAGAGCCCAGAAAACTATACCACAGTCAAATCAACCCACAGACAGAACTAAAAGCAATGGCAACTACTTAATTTCTGAATGAGAAACTCATATTCAATAAAAGGGCATAACAACACGAAACCGAGCCCTTGATACCTAACAAAACAAAACAAAAATATCCTCAACAAAATTGGAATTTGAACACTTCAAGACAATCATATGATTTTCACACTTTAATTAAATAACTCTTTTGGCTCAGCCTTTTGCAATGGGCAAGAACTACACAGAATTGGGGGGTGGGTAATTAGTTGTTTTTTGTCTAAAGTGAATAGCATTTAAAGAAAGAGATTGAGAAAATATACTCCCCTCACAAACAAGGCAAGCATGCAGAACCCATAGAAATTCACAAGAGTTTTGTGGATCATGGAAGAAGTATTAAAGGGCTGGTGCAAAAACCTGTTTCTTCAGAAATCAACTGCAATTCTGCCAGGATTTCAATCCTTATTATTCAAAACATCCCATTGTCTGTCCTCTACTTTCGTACCTCTTTGGGAAGCTCAGTGAGAAGCCCTTTTGCAATCAGTGTCACCCTCTCCTTGCCAGTCAGTGTGACTGAAGGAAGGGGCAGAGGATGTCAGCACTGCTCTACTCCTACACAAGGCTTGTAAGTCTGCACACACACCTTAAAAACATGCACTGTTAGAGAAACTGTTTTGAAGGTGGAATACACCAATCCACATCATTTTTACAGAAGACCACAGGTAATTTTTATACATTGAACCAGTACAGAGGCATGCGATGCAATTAGAAAGGTTTCACTAATTACTGGTGCTCACCATTCAAGCTAAAACTCTAACACACTATTTAGATTCATTTCTATCACTAGTTTTTAACCTAGTTAAAACACAAGTTAGCTGTAACTTTTATTTTACTATGACAAGTATTTATTTTACTATGAAAAATCAAAAGCATGTTGCTCATCATGATGTCATTCTTCCAGTTCATATTGGAAGAAAAAAAAAATTTTAGTTGTATTTTTTTGTCTGATTATCTGTCAGAGAGTTGGCTTGTGCAGGTCACAGTTCTGTAAGCAGTGAAATAAACTCATGAAGATAAACTGGAAATTACAGTACTCATGTACAAGGCCACACACAAGCATGTACACCCTACATGTTGGAAACACCCTATTTGTTTTCTGCTTTGTTTACTATCAAATCTTATTTCTCTTTCATGCTAAGAGACAACTAATTAGAAGTCTACTAATCAATAGACCATTTTATTATCCGGTTCAGCTCTGAATAATCCTCGTAATTTAACGAGCTTCTGAGCAGGCCAGCAGGGAATATGCAGAGAAAAACAAAGAATCTGACAAATACCAAGGGCTAGTCAGTACAAAGCAGCTTTCAAGAAAATAAAAAAGCTATCCGAGATTAGTTTTAAGTAGTGGAATCGAAACAAGCGTAATGCAAATCTGGTTTTCCTTCTTTTCTTTGTAGTAAAATTCACAGCTGCTTTGCCCAGCTAAGCCCTGGAGGTCAGTCAGCTCTGGCTGCTAGAGGTGGCACCTCTGCCTGAGCCAGGGAGAGCTTCTTGGGATTTTTTTGTTCAAAGAAAGGAAGGGAAGGAGTGCTTTATCCTCCCTCAGGGCTCCCCAACAGGTTTAGGTTTCTCCACGGAAGCTCTGTGGTCCTGCACAGCTCTGCTGGACCAGCGGCAGCCTCAGGCAGCAAAGCCAGGTGCTCCCCAGCTGCCATCAAAGTGCCCTTCTTTATGCCACTGTAGAAGTGGATTGGGCACCTTAACTCTAACAATAAAGAACCAGGAACATCCTGTCTGCCACAATATTCATATATTCACAGAAACAGGCAGTTGTCTGCTCAGACCACTCCCCCTCTGGTTTTTTTTTTCAAACAATATCATTGGATTTTATTTGGCGTTTTAGAAGTGTATACTTATTTAATTGAAAGCAGCCAGGATAATTATTCTTTGTCAATCAAAAATGTTTTCTGTGCTTTAAAGAAGACTACAGAATAAAAAGTAGGACAATGCAGAGTAAAAGCCTTAATTAAATAGTCGTGAACGTATTTTATATGCACTTTCATTTCCTTGACAGCATAGCTATGCCACTTCCTCAGTCATTGTTAATGAACTAAGTCTATCCTTGCTTGGTCTTGCTACAACATTAAAACAATAAAAATAAATAAAATCAGCCTAATGTTAAATTTAAGCTTTTAGGTGCATAAGAAATATTTACAGCTCAAATCACAGTCAAGTTTAAATGAGAAACTTTTCAATATTTAACAAAATATCTCTGTAGCAAATGCATAAATCATCAAATAAATAGGACAAGGAAGGATGGAAATAGGCTTAGGAAAAAAAACCCTAGAAGAGAATACAGATGAAAATGCTTGTGTATATATAATAAAAAGTCAAAAGTCTGTATGTTTCTAATTGATAAAATTTTCACGTTCAACTTATTTTATCGTGGAGCCCATGACTGATGATCCAATTAATTTCACTTATGAAATTATTTCTAAATGTTTAATTAGTGCAAAGTATAAGCACAGTGTCAGCTCTGAGGAGCCTGGGGTCTAACAGGTCCAAAGAAAAGGCTTAACAGCCCTTCAAAGTCAAAATTCCACTAGGAAAAGAAGTCTCTTGAGTACAGGTTACTGGCCTAACATTTATTTATTTGTAATACCTTCTTTAGATATTTTTGCCATGTGCCATGCCAGGTCATTCTTGTTTGGGTCTGCCTCTCAGTAGGATCATTTTCTCTGAGCAGGAGCAGTTGGAGCAGACCCCTCCCCAAACCTCCTCTTCTGAGGAAGGCAGAGCTGGAGAAGGAATTCCTCTTGGCTCAACTACATCCTTAGCATAACCAGCACAGGACCTTTTTACCAACTGACCACACCAGTTCACTTTTCACTGTCTGACACCAAGCTTTTTGTCTGTCCCTGCTGGAACACAACTCTCTCAGTACCCTCTTATTATTCCCAACTTAATTTTACCTGTGGGCCTGTTTGCTCTCAGGACACTTCAATGTTTTGGCATAAATTGTCCTCTCCCCTCACTCATTAATTTATTGTTATTTCTAGTCATTGTTTTCATAGGATCATAGAAAGGTTTGGGTTGGAAGGGACCTTAAAGGTCATCTTATTCCAACCCTCTGTCATGGGCAGGAACACCTTTCACTTAGACCAGGTAGCTCAGAGCTCTGTCCAACCTGGCCTTGAACACTTCCAGGGATGGGGCAGCCACAGCTTCTCTGGGAAACCTGTTCCAGTGTCTCACCACCCTCACAGTAAAGAATTTTTTTCTTAATGTTTAATCTAAACCTGCCCTCTTTCAGTTTGAAGTCATTCTCCCTGTCCTGTCACTATACACTCTGGCAAACAGTTCTTCTCCATCTTTCTCATAGTCTCCCTTCAGGTACTAGAAAGCTGCAATTAGGTCACCCCAAATCCTTCTCCTTTCCAGGCCAAACCATCCCAGCTCTCTCAACCTTTCCTCATAGGAGAGTTGCTTCATCCCTCTGATCAGTTTAATGTCCCTCCTCTGGACTCTCTCCAACAGATCCATGTCCTTCCTGTGCTGGGGACCCCAGAGCTGGATGCAGCACTGCAGGTTTTGCTGAGTTAGAACAAGCCATGTTCTTGTAGAGGATGGAAATGTGAACAAGATCATATCAGACAAGCAGGATGTAAACTCAGCAATTCTTACACTCTACAGTAACTATCTCAATGTCATGTGGTTTTGAATTACAATGGGATAAAGACAAACATTTCCAGTGGATGCAAGTGCCTCACAAAGCTGGTGCAGAAATAGCCTGTTTTAAATCTTGTAGGACAGGATCTTTGGCAGTTCTGCCTCCCATGAGAGGGGCCAGCAGTATCATTACCTTCTCCATGGTCACACCGCCGCAGCTTATCTCATCCTGTTGTTATTTAGAACTCCACACGCTTTTACTTCTCTTTCATTTCTAACTAGTGAACAACTAACTTGTAGCTCAATACTTTGTTATTCTGAAGGATGTGATTTTGCACTTGATCCTCATGAATTCATCTCTCTACTCCTACACCAGTCCACAAGGTCATCCAGCTCCACATCCTCATTTTCTCCATATTGGTGATGCCTGCTTTCTTTCTGTCATACCTAATCAGGGCACCTCTGCTTTCTGAGCTACTCCTGGGCTACATTTTTACTGCTGTTCGTTAGTGAGTCTCAAAAGAAGAGACAAGACTTGCAATCAACCAGCTCATCAACTAGAAGGAAAATGCTGGTTTTCTATTCCTGGTAGGTTGCATCTGAAGTCCTGGCTTTCTCTTGTAGCTACCTACAGCCTTTACCCCGAATCAGAATTTGGAAGGAGGTCAAACCTACCGATTTATAAAGAAAACAAGAGCTGCAAGAACAGAGCCAGGCGGAATGCTAGCAAGAAAAGAGAGGAAGAAGATGCCAAAACAATCTGCAACAACACTGCCCATACCACCAGAAGGAAGAATGATAAATGTCTCAGTCCCCACAGATAAAAGGAAATATTTGGAGTTGTACTGTTATTCTAACCCACAATGGTACATCTTGTTGACACATAAAATTGATCCTAATAGCGAAATACATCCTCAGTAAAATGAACAACTCTTTGGGTTTTTTCTGCAGCTGTAACAGATAACTGATTAACAGTGCCAAAGCCAAGAAGAAATAATGTGTATGACACCATATTCATATTTTTTCAGACAGATAAAGTAAAATTTTAAGGCCTCGTGTTCCTTCTTTGCAGACTGGTAAATTCCATCTGTTAAAAATGAATTTCCAGTTGGCATACAGAAAATGACTGCACTGTTGTATAAGCATCTCCACTAAGTTTTGCCATTTATTTCTGTAATTAAAACCATTTTGAGAAAGACGTAGTCAGTTCAAGCAAATTACATGTTATAATAAAACAATTCTAATAACAATCCAGAAGTTATTAATGAATACTCAAATCTATATAGGAAAGTATTAACTGGAGTGGCTCCTGAACAGGATTATTGCTATTTTCAGGCTTTTAAAAGTGTAAATGTGTTTTTTGCACAGAATGTGGCAGTTACATTTGCATAAGAATCATAAATCCAATCCAGAAATGTAATTTTGTTTTTCTCAATAACCAGTCTGTTAATTTATCAAGGGCTCTGAACATCTGAACTGGTGGAGCAGAGGATAATGATGCGTCTTTTTCATGGGATTTAGTAGCTAGAAACAAGGAGGGAACTGAAGGATGAAATTTTAAAAACAACTTGTATTGATTGCAAAAACAATTTTTACTATTTCTTAGAGATGTCTGCCTAGTGTTTGCCAGCCTCTCCTCAGCTCTCCAATCCCAATAAATGCACTACAGAACTAATACAAACCTCTTCCTATTCTGATTAATTGTTTTGAAAATACCAAAGTTTTGTATCTCCCAGAGCCCTTCCTAACAGAATGTACTGTGGCTAAAAGCCTTCTGGCAAATCACTCCACACAGATGCCTTAAGCACGTGCTCACACAGAGAGCCAAAAAAGGAACTTCTGACTAAGGGCTTTTGCTTTTGGAAGTGTAAGTGTTGGCAGATAAACTTCCTCTCTCTTCTTGCCTTCAGGGGAACAATTTCCGCTTATTAAAGACCATCCCTGCCCAGGTACCTTTAGAAGAGTTAACTCCAGCAATTAACACCCTGACCCCAAAAACATGGAATTCCAGAGGGACCGTGCAGCTTGGTCCAGAAGCTCTGGAGATATTCAGCACTTTGATTCCAGTCAAGACATTCAGTAAGATGGGGTGGTGGTGCAACCCACTTTGGCCAGAAAACTTCTTCCCATAATTTCATTGAGATTGATGAATGAGACAACACTAAGGATAATGACCTCACAAATTTGTGGGAGTTGTGACCTTTCGAGCACAAGATGATCATTCCAAGATCATTTATCCTCTGACAAGGACAGGCTATGAAGATAAAACCCAGCATATGATAAAATAATCATGCCCTTTTTGACATCAGAAGTCTCCTGTTAGGAAAGGGCTACACAAATCCACAGTACTGACATTACTGGCTTATTACATGAAAACCTGTAACTTCTGTGACAAAAATAATGTTCTTTTAGAAGCACTGAACACAACAGTCACAAATGAAACATTTTACAAATGAAATAGCCACGGTCTCTGATAGCTGGGCTGGACCATGGGAAGAGAGTGATGCAAGAGCCACTGTGAACCAGGAAGCTCCCGAGGAGTAAGATGAGCTATTGGCAAAGGTCTGCAGCTAGTAACTGTAAATGTGGTTAAACATCCTGGTCCCCAAAGAAATTCCTATCACGAAGGCCTACAAAATAGGCTTATTTCAGTCTAAGAAGCAAAAAGATGGCAATTTTATAGTGGCACATGGGGTTATGTTCACGTGTCTTTTCCTCTTACAAGCGGTGGCTTCTCATTAACCCTTTCACAGCCGAAACCCAAGAAATACCTCAACCAATTATAGTCTCTGTGCTGAAATTTGAGAGATGTAACGCATTCTTTGCTACAAAGAAGAAAGCACCTTTCTCAGAGACAGTTACGGCATCTTGCTTTTAAAAGACCACACCATGTTTTTATTTCAGAGTAAACCAGTGCTGAATGGTGACTTAACAGTCTAAAATTAGCTGGCCTATCCCAGGTCTGAGACGTGTCATTCCACCTATGACATCAACAAGAAATGGTACCCAATGCTTTTCCTTCTTGCCATAATTAGAAGCCTTGAGGGTTGTTTTTTCCAAAATAAAAAAAAAAAAAAATACAACACCTCCCCCAAACAAAAGCTCTAAGCAAATCTGGTTCCTCTATGACAGGTGGCTAAATCACAAGGAAACTCATACAAAGCCCTAACTTTACAGTGAGACAAAGGATGATCTTTGGGATTCTTTTGAGTAAGTGAATATTTTATATTTGCTTTCACTCAAAAGCTTTTAGACTCCTCTGTTCTCGACCCCTTTCTCCTTCCTACATTTTTTTAAACATGGTAAAAGAAATAAAAGCAACCAAAGGAAAGAAGGGAAGAAAGAGACTACTTAACTTTTGGCAAAAAACAACACTGCAGATTAAAAATCAACTAAAGGCAGGTATATATGGATACATACAAAAGAAAAGACAGGTTCCACATGAATTTGCTTTCACCTGAAAACACCACATCAAACTTCTCTGAGATCCTTCCTCCCTTTCCCTGGCAACCACAGAAGGGCTTACCAAATCAACAGCCTAACTAGGCTGGAGTTTTGACCTGGATAAGTGAGTAGATCAGCACCAGGTGAACATTGGCATTGTTAGGTCGCTGGTATGGACTTGCTCATGAGACCCATGATCTGCCCAAAGCAATAAAGCCTCCTCCTGCACCCACACTTGCATGCACCATATAAAAGTCCATTCAAAAAGACAGCTACTTGTAGCATTGACAGGAGTATCCCACTTCTACATATGCTGACTTAGAAACTTGGTTTGAAAGTTTCACTGCTGAAATCAGTCATCTCAGCGTTCCCAGGAACGGGGGAAAAAAAAAAAAAAAAAGCCTGTTATTACTGCAAGAGAACAACAGAGCCATGGGGATATAGCAGTTGCAAGGATGCTGCTAAAGTTCAATGAGAAATGGCAGCTTGAGAAATGCTGTTGCTTCAGAAAATAAAAAGGGGAATAGCTTTGGAGGGGGAAATATAGTAATGATTAAATAGGCTAAGCAAAAGGGAGGAAGGATACAGAGAGCAATCAAGAAAAATTTTTCAGGACAGGAAAAAATCTGGAAGTATGGAACTAATAGTGAAAAATAGGACAATTAATGAAAAATACAAAGGAAACACATATGGAAAAATTAAGGAATGGTCTGTTGTGTGGGTGAGAACAAACACAGAGAAAGAAAACAATGTCAGATATATACTACTCCTAAAGCTTTTTCTTTTCCCACGTCCCTTTGCTTTTCAAACTCTTGCAAAACATTACCTCATCTGTTTGGTTTGGTTTTTGGTTTTTTTTTTCCCCTAGTGTGCAAACTCACATTTCTCATCATTGTCTTTTCCACTGCAGACAACAACCCTCTTCTGTAGCCAGAGCACCATCAGAGAAGCAATGTCATGCACAGCTGACTGTGTCTTCAAGTGCATTTGTTTGTATTTGCTAAATGCATTTTGAATGTGTTCTGTTCACCCACCTCTTCGCAGCAGAAGCTCAGGGAGATGAAACATTGAGAAACGTCTGTTTCACAATCAGTCCCAGACACACGCACACACTCCATATTTCTGTGAGCTTTTAAGTAATCAGAGGAAAATGGACACATTTCATGTTGTTTAATCAGTGGCTAATGCAAAAACAAAAAATGCCTTCTTTGAAAGTATTCTGTCATTTCTGTAGACCCTAATGTACAATTCTTTTTGAAGAAGAGAAGCTTCAGATTGTTTTGGCATAAAAATTTCACTCAAATCCTGAGTTAATTGGCTTATTTACTGACATATATTCTTTGCAACATATATGTTTTGCCAAATAATACAGCTACACTGATAAAAAAAATGTTTCACTTATAAACTCTTGCAGTTTATTTCTCTATGGTCCAGAGGATGTTCTAATGGAGTTAGGCCTCTTCAGTGTGTTAAAATAATCTGGACCTTCCAGACTGTAAGCACAGATGTATTCACACCTCTGCATTTCCCCCACAAAAAACCCCCTATTTTGAGGGTATTCACTATATGGCAGAGAATAGTGCAAAACATGACCATAGAGGTGTGCCTGTGATTTGAGGATTTGCCACTGAGATATTTCAACCTGAACCACAGTCAGATGCAAATTTCATAGCTTTCGTATTAATACACATCCTTGACCAAAGATCAGCCCATTTGTGATTTTTAGCCACTGTTTCTTTCACTGCTGAACCTCTCCCAGATGTCCTCATCACTTTAGGATACCACCCTTCAAATTTGCTTTATAATGTGCCTTGTGCATTTCATAAATCAAGGCTGAACTCTTCACTTCTACAAATTACTCCTGAAAATAACCTCACTCATCTTCTGATCTGCTTGCTTGATGAAATACAAAGATTTTTCCTTAATGTGTCCTGGTCAAATTCATAATTATAACACACATTCCATTAAATGTTCCATGCAATAATTAGATGATAATAACTTGATGATTCCCCTGAACAAGGCAGAGAATAGGACCGGTGTGAAATCTCTTCTTTCTGGTGCACCATTGCAGGGTTGGAATCTGACTACTCACATATAAATTCAGAAAATTGAACAAAGTTACAAAGCTACCTTATACCATCAGAAGGAAATTCTGAATAAACTCTTCAGTGACAAGAGGTTCAGATGCAATCCAGAAAAAACAGCTTCCTTTGTGGAGAATTGTTGAAATTACTCAGACGCAGCTTAACTTCGTGTCTGGTTTGACAGGGGAAACTGCAAGCTTGAGAACTCTGCCACCAAGATTTCAAAGAAAAGTTAATTTAGGTGCACAAAAGCTTTTGTCAAGTAGAGGAGCTCTGGGTTACTTAAATCAAAAAAAAAGATAAAATTATTGCCCACATTCTGTTTAACATCTTTGTCAGTGACATGGACAGTGGGATTGAGCACACCCTCAGCAAGTTTGCTGATGCCACCAAGCTGTGTGGTGAAGGCTGGAGGGAGGGAATGCCATCCAGAGAGACCTGGATAGATTTGAAAGGTGGGCCCAGGCAAACCTCATGAAGTTCAACAAGGCCAAATAAGTCTTGCCCGTGGGCTGGGGCAATCCTAAGCACAACTACAGGCTGGGTGGAGAATGGATTGAGAGCAGCTCTGAGGAGAAGAACTTGGGGATGTTGGTTGATGAGAAGCTCGGTGTGACCCAGCAAAGCACACTTGCAGCCCAGAAAGCCAACCAGACCCTGGGCTGCATCTAAAGCAGCATGGCCAGCAGGATGAGGGAGGGGGTTCTGCCCCTCTGCTGGTGATTCTCTGTCTGGTGAGACCACCCCTGTGTCCAGCTCTGGGGCGCTCAACATTAGAAGGACATCAACATGTTGGATGTCCAGAGGAGGGCCCCAAAGATGACCACAGGGCTGGAGCACCTCTCCTATGAGAAAAGGCTGAGACAATTGGGGTTATTCAGCCTGGAGAAGAGAAGGATCCAGGGACATCTTATTGTGACCTTTCAGTACCTAAATGGGGCCTATGAGAAAGATGGGAGAGACTTTTTACAAGGGCATGTAGTGAAAGGACAAGGTGGGAAAAAAACCTGCCTCTGCATTGAGGGTAGAGGGGAGAGAGGAGATTAAGATGAGACAAACTAGTGCATAAGTAACTTCTATGAATAAATCCCATCTAATAGAGTAGGTGTGATACATGAAGATTATATGAAGATTGTTCTATCAAATTTAATTTAATTTGTAAATTTTTTGGTTTTTTTCAGTGGTGCCACAGAAAACTCGAAGCCAGAATGCTGCATTTCTATTTAAATTTATAGGACGGTTCAAAACCTACTGGAAGGTTATAATTTTCTAGTAAATGATATAGTGACCTTTTCCTAGTGCTTAAGGAAGCAATACTCAGACTATGTATTTTTCAAACCGTGCAGCACACTTTTAATTTAGGAAAATGTATGCACAGGATTTGCAGAACAATCTAAATTATTCTGCACTTGTCAAGATTTCAGGAGTCACATCTATTATTGTAATATTTTTCCCATGGAGTGCTTGCTTCATATCTACACAGAAATAGTCCCTGAAATGTCAGAGAATACGGAAGCTGTGTGGTTGCTTGTTGACTTGTGAGGTTACAGGTTGCCAGACTCACATGGCAAGAACAACTGCAAGGCCAGATGACAATCAAACTCCACTCTTAATTACTTCTGCTGCCGAGTCTAAATATACGCCCAGCTTGTGCTGAAATCGTGTCGCGCCGCATCTCGCTGATGCGTGTCAAGGGACCGCGTCCTTCCTTCTCGACCGACATCCCGAGGTATCAGCAAGGATAAATTCAGTGCGGGCATTGTAGCAGGTGCCGAGACCTCGCTTGATATGTGTACATATGCATGTCAGCCTAGATAATATACTTGGGCATGGCAGGCAGGAAAGAACATAAATCACTGTCAAGACAGGCTGCTGTACTCCCTGGAAGACTCATGGTGCTTTACTCAACCCAGGTGCCATTTTTTTCCAAATGAGATTTTGATTAAGAGTTATTACACCTCAAAGTCTTTTAACCCCAAGCCCTCATCTTTTTGACTGCCACTTCAAAACATGTGTTCTGATTAATAAAGTAACCTCACAGAGATTACAACCACACATGCATTAGCTAAATCCACTTGAAATGAACACAAGAAGCCAATGGTATTTGTCAATCTGACTTTCTTGTGTAGTCAAGCTACATTTTGTCTGTAAATGTGTTTTTAATCTGTTTGCTACTTATGTATTTGCTACGAAGAAACAAGCACACATTTTCTTTCATTAGGCTAAAGGTTGAAAATAATTTTGAAGTATTAATAACATCAGACAGTAAAAATGCTAAAGGGTAGGAGAGGTCCAGTAGGTGTAACTTAGGCTCGTATTATTCTTTAAACATAGAAGAATCAATTTCTTCTAAGTGCCTGGTGCTGAATGCTTGGCTATTAAAAATGGACCATTAGAAAAACAAAACGACTACTTCTGTGAGCTGCAGTCTTTCTCAGGATCAGTGTTCTGCCTGGTTTTGCCACCCTTACACATCAATATATAATTTGCAAACAAATCAGAATCAGATGACACCATTTAAAATTTTGCAGAACCATTACTTATCATACCTCTCAAAAACGAAAAATACACTGCACAATGTGCACAAATCACTGAGTCACTTAAAAAATGTAAGCAGGGAGAGGTTTCTATGGTAGAAATCCTATACAACCTTTCAAGAAAGGCAATCATATCTTCACTGTGCCTTATTTTCGAAGACCAAATGAAGCATAGCTTCTTTTCCTATCACTCAAATTGGCCATTTTCTTTCATACCTTCATGTTTTATTATTTGTGTCACTGCAGCTAGAATTGCAGGATTTATTTAGGAACAATACTTTATCAATCATGAAACACAAAGCACAGCCCAGCCTCAAAGCACATATGTTTTAGACAATGTTTTACACCTCATCTTACTTACAGAAGCATGAGAACTGGTAGCCTGAATTAGGATCTTTAGAGGTAGCTATTAAACATTAAGAGCCCTTTTTTCCTGTACAGTCTCAAATTTTTCATTTTCTGTTTCATTTTCAGTTATTTTATTACATTATTTTATAATGGGAAGACAATCACAAGACATCTTTATGATATGTGATATAGTGCTCCTTTTCATCCAGATAGGGAAAATGAGTAAAGCATTTCAGGACAATTTTCCAAAACTTCTACCATCTTTTCCTCTCAGACAAAAAAAAGTGGAAAGTACTGTTTTCTTTAAGCTTACTTAAAAAGACTTCCTGCTCAACTAATGCGACTTCCATCCTATTTACTTCATGTGGAGGCTAAAACTGAACCTATATGGTTACAATTTAAGTTGTCAAGGAGAATATTAGCCCCAGGATATTTGAAGAGAAAAAACCCCACCAATCAGACCTCAAAATCCCAAATGGATTTCACACATTCACAAAACCTTTTAAGCATCACTGACACAGAGGCATAAAAATGATATCTATTTCCCAGTTGAGGGACGGGACACTCTAAAATGAGGTCTATGCTTTGTGGATAATTGGCAATGGAGAGCATCTGCCTTCCTGCACACTTGAGGGACTACAGAATTCGTGGCTAGTGGTTCTTGTGGATGGACTACAGGGAAGCTCTGGTCACCTGCTGACCCAGCCATGGCATCAGCACATCGACTTTGTCCCCAGGAGCCATATCTTCGGTATTTCTGGAACTCAAAATCTTATTACTGGTTGTGAACCAAAAAAAATACTCTAAGTCCTGTGTTGTGTGAAGGCAACTCTTCTCATACATGTGGGATAAAAAGAGACTGAGAGGTAGAGCAAAGGACAGAGATAAGATCATTCATTAGCTGGGTTTATGCCTTGGGGTAGGAACTACTGGGAGAAATACACTGCACTGAGTCCAATGGGAAGAAAACATGACGAGCAGATGATGAACAGGTTTAGCAGCTGGGCACAAGAGAAGGATGGCAAGGCAAGTTGAAGGGTTCATGTTTCAGCTTTCTGCACAATTAACATGCCTCTCTGGGCACTAATTTGAATCCTCTTGGAGAATGTTTCTATTTTAACATTGATTGGCAGCAACGCTAGAAAAAAAAGAAGAAACATGTTGGCTTTGACCCTACACTTGAATTTCATGAATTACTAGCAAAAGATATAAATTGAATGACTGTCAAACTTCTATACCACAGGACAGGTGTTTCTAAAAGCATCTCTGAAGCCTGACACAGCTGGTTAGAAGAATAGACTTGTCAAAGAGAGGCCAGAGACAGAAAAAATGCTTGATCCTGAAAGCAGAAATATATAGTAGAAGTCAAAGAAAGAAAGTTTAAAAAGAAGCCTTCACAAATATCTTGTGAAGTGGCTAAAAGGACTTTCAAGGGCTAGTTTTTCTCTCCACATAACTAAAGAGACTGACCAAGGTTTCTCTTTGCATTTTTCCCATGCAGTTTTATTCGGGATGCCTACACACACTGCTACTCAAATTTACAGCACTATGATTCAACAGAGTCAGAATCTGGTCCCATGTGATCCTAAGAGTGTTTTCTTTCCAGGAAACAGGCATAGGAGGCACTGGTAATCAGGCTTGAGTCACAATGGCTCTCTGCAACCTCTCATATGAAAGCACTTTCAGTGTCCACAACCAATAATATCAATATACATGAACATAAATCGAACTGAGATAGCCACATAAAAAAAAAAAAAAATTGATTTTCCATCTGCATTTTGTGCTGTAAGGATAAGGGCATCTGCTCATCTGAAAAAAATGAATGACAACCCCAAACCTGTTAAAAAAAAAAAAGTACTGCCGTTTTCTTGATATTTAAACTCACTGGACTTCTCTGCCATCTGCAAAAATTGTAAGGCATTATGTAAAGGTGAAGATATTTAAATGCCTGGGGTTGCAAAATTCAGGTTTTTCTCATTTCTCAATCTGATTATTATTCAAATGCACTCTTCTCCTTTGATAAAATCAAGGCATCTCTTGGTGTTGTCTGAAAACCATAGCCCAGAAAAATGAAATAATATCAAATATCATGAGTGATATGTAAAAGATTGAGCATCAACAATGTATAAACACTCAAACCCGGTACATAAAATATGTTGGGCAAACCTCAAAACACCAATTGGCATACAAACTACTTGATGGCTAATAAAATACTTGAATAGAAAAATGAGAAGTATTATTTAAAGCACCGTATGTGCAGAAAAACAGTTGCAATATTTTGTACTAAATTATACAACTGGAAATGCAGTGTTGTCAAATTTATACCAAAGTTGATGCTATGGGACTGGTTTGAAGTTCAGCCATTCAGCATGAAGCAGAATACATTTAGTTCTCAACTTCAATTTACAGCTTGTAGGAGAAGTTTTCCTGCAAGGGAATAACATCTCTGCCATCAACAGCGGGTCATAACAACCTGATTCCCTGGAACGCCCATGACAGGAGAATGATTACATCCAATAAAAAAGAAGTCACCAAAACTCCCCAACTCACAGCAATTGATTCGTAATCTATTAAATGAGGCAAATGATTTACAAAGGTCTCTGTTCAGACAATGGAGGGAGTTAATATCTACAGACTGAAGAGACATGTAGAGTTTTTCTAGATTAGCAAGGATGACGTATATTATTTACCAGCTGGGGCATTATTGTTCTTTTGAAGCTTCCATTTTTGTCCAAAGACAAGCTATAAAACAAGGTAGCAGAGCTGTTCAGACTCGCCGTTTGTCATTAACAAATGACCTTCTCATAGGTCTTAAAGTGTCTTGAATATGCAAACTCCATTGTACCAGAACACCTTCAGCCCCACAGGAGAGCAATAAAAATGACCTGGGAAGACTTCTATTAAAATAATTATTCTAGATGAAAGTACCAGCCATTTCTGAAGTTTATTAATACACTAGCGTATATTGCTAATAAATTAGTGTATTAATAAAATGTTAAGGTGACACTCTTATGAAGCCATTGTTTTAGTCTTTTCTGGCACGTACACATGTGGCCAGTTTTCACTGTAGGACCTTCAGGTCTTAATGGTATCTGTCACTGTTCTCTACACTCCAGCATTGCAAATGCATTTATCATAATTTCACTTCGATTTTTAAACAGACGAATTTCTAGCTCTTTGGTCTGCAGGGTAGAACCTGAGAGTATGAACTCTGGGTTGAAAAATGAGGAAGTTATAATTATGGCAATGCTACAAGGGATGTGCCTAGTTTTTAATAGCATTTACCTTGAAGTACTTCTGTTATGTTTTTGTTACATCACCTAAAAAGACAGGGACTTGCTGCAGAAGAAACAGCAACAAATTAATGCCTGGACTACTGATACATGAAGAAGGGCTGATATTTGGTCCTTTTCTAGAAACAGCAGGAAACATCCTCTCTGCTTCCACTGCACGAATCAGCACCAAGCCGAAGGATAACTTTGTGTCTAGGCCGCTGCAGAACAACAGGGGATATGAGTTGTTTTCAGCACTCAAACAGAATTTTAATCTCCAGGCACATCCTGCCCTGCTTTTCATCTGCAGAGCTCTCCTTGTATTAGTAAAAGTATCAGCAGAAGTCAGGAAGAGCTACAGGGTCTGTAGGATTCTTCCCTCCCACTCCCTAACTCCTCATCTCACGTGTCTTGGTTTCCCAAAGCTTCAGACCTGAGCAGACGAGGACAGAAATGCATGGGGAAATGATTCCAGATGCTGTGGTTCAGTGTAAACATATCAATCATGACAGGCCATTTCTGATGCATCATAACAGCAGCTGTTGAGCACAATAAATTATGCTTAATATGAAATATAGCTTCCATTTACAGAATAAGAAAAACTGTAAGTTCAAACCAAGAGTCTGGAATTGCATGAAGCATAACAACCTATCCAAAATGCTGCTAAGTCAAGGGAAAAGCACCCTCTAAAGCACGCTGTGACCTTTCAGTGAGATGATATCCAGTCAATTACATGGCTGCTGTGGAACTCGCACTCTCAGTGAGGTTGATGGCACATGACCTTAACAATGAGGAGCCATTTGATATAAAAAAAAAACCAACAAAACCAACGAAAATCAAAACAGCTGGAGGACAATAAAGGGGAGCACCATCACAGTGCATAACAGTGAAGCAGAAAAAAGCATGTAAAAAAGTAGAATGCTTACATCAACAATGCTGATGGATAAAGGAGGAAGAATTTAAAGAAGAGAAAAAAAATAAGGTGGAATAAGGAAAGAGACTGAAAGCCAAAGGCCACGCCAGTGCCAAAGCACAACACAGCTTAGACATGGCTGTAATTTATTCAGAGGGCAGAGCAATGTAAGGGATCAGAGTTTGATCCTTTTTTCTGGACTTGCAGCCTTTTTCTGGGTTTATGTCCTCTGCTGCCACATCACCCACTGTATGTTCATCTCACCTGTATTATCCTTAGAAGTTATTTGGGAAGTCAAAGGAGCTGAGGGCTGTGCTGAGCTGGATGGGCAAAGGATGTCACGGCAAGCCCAGAAGCTGGAAAACAATCTGGATGGGGTAGGACACAAGCCGTTGTGGGGTGGCTCTGGAGGACTCAGAGGCTACACACATGCCTGAAAACCTTGTTGTGGTGAGCTCTTACCCCTTCCAGAACACCCTTTGAAAACACACCCGTGCCAGCCACAGTGTTGTAGCCACTAAACTGCCTTATGTGCCAGATGTTCAACGTTTAACCAGTGTTACTGTTTAGTGGCGTTCTAACAAATGAAGCTACGCATCAACTCAGCTGCTTACAGCTTACTTTCTGGAGAGAGACCTTTAAAAGCAGCTTGTTTTCAAAATCTGTAGGCAAATGTGAACAGGCAGTGATTAGAAATGTGTTTTTAGAGTCTGTGGGGATCTAGATCGGGCCCTCATCTGGGAGCTGTGAACAACAGATAACGCCAGAGGGGGACAAACAAAACTAGGGATGAATTTACTCTGTGTAGCCTGATACTGTGCAAGCAGGTGCAGTGACATGTCTTCATTATTACTTAATCTTTCCATCTCATAGATATGGGGATTGGGACAATGATGGGGATTGGAACTGTGGTGCAGCATACTGAACTGAGATAATCTAATTTACTTTAGTGTCTGCATCGGTATTCAAACTCAGCTGTTCATGAAGCAAAACAAGAAAATACATCTTGCCCCTTTTCTAAGCCATTTTTTGGCTGTTTCAATTATTTAGCTAAGCTTCTCAGTGAAAATAAATGCCAAAACAGCTTTGTGGAATCCTTCCTCTCAGAAAAAAAAAACCTACTGAGCACAAAACCACAAAGAAAGGCAGAAAGATGAAAAACTTATTTCATTCCAAGCATGGATTGACTGCATATAAATTAATCATACTACATAGGGAAGGGAAGAGCAAATCTCCCTGAGATATAATTGTGTCATGTATCACAAAACAGATTCAGGGCACACCATGGTGGAATTGAGCATGAGTGACAGCAAAGGTGCAGTGCTGTGGCAAATACATTTATGATCTTAAAAAGAAATAAATCAGCATTTGTTGATAATTACCTCTGAAAAGAGAAAGAAAAATAACTGCAGGACTTAACAGCACCTGCTCTCAGTCAGTCTGTGGTGGAGCACTAATGCTTATGGTGAGGGAGGGCATGCTCTGCTTCCTGCAGAGGTCAAAGAAATGATGACGATACAACATGAGAAGCAGTCCAAGAGGATGATCTGATAATCAGGAAGTCATAGAATAAGACAAAGATTTTTAAAAAGAGCCTTCAGGTGCTTTACAGAAAACAAAATAAATCTCTTATTTTATAATGCCAGATTTCTGTTCCTGATCATTTAAATCAGAAGATGCTGCTTTAGCTTTTAGGAGAAGAAAAGAACCCTTGCAATGGCACTGTAATGAATATCAAAGAAAGGAGTGTCAAGACCAATAAACATCTGTCACAAAGACAGAACTGTAGACAAAGCAGGATCTCAGGGCATCTTCAGACCCTAGGACTACTTTGCCCCAAGTAAAGAGGAGCCAGGCAGGATTTTGCTCAAAAATTAAACCATTATTCTCTTCAGTGGAAAACAAACAAACAAACAAAAATCCCAAAAAATCAAACCAAAAAAAAAAAAAACCCAAAAAAACCCCCAACCCACAACAAACAAAACCCTCCAAATCCAAATAGATAAATTTTCACAACTAGCTGCTGCTCCCCACACCTTTTTGCTGGGGATGTGGTCACTCACAACACACCACTTTACACCCTTAGCTTACAAATCATCTCCATGGCAAGCAAAGCTGCCCAACCCTGCTAGCACAAATGCACAGTAGATGCTGCAAGTGTTACTAAAATATATCCTAAGCATCCCTTCTCCTGTTCCTGTTCCGTGACTTTAAGGGGAGGTAGGCTTCCTGGACACTAAGTTACTAGACTGTAACCTGAGGTTATCTTTTTTTCCACCTACAGGCTTATGCACGTTTGTTTTACTTTGGAGGAAACTTCATCAATACTTAATACCCAATGACTTGACATCAAGATAACTGCTCTTCTATGTGTTATGAAGTTTTTTGGGGTAGATGAAGGGTCTTCCATTAGCTTTTTGAAGTTCTGTGTTTGAAAACTGAAGCTTTTGATTAATTTGTGAAGGCAATTCTAGATTTACAGCTGTGAAAGAGAAGGAGAAGGAATAAAAAAAAGCAGTGCCTCACTCTGAGTTTGGTGTTCTCAAGATAACACCAGAGTTCAGTGGAATTTCTGAGTTACAAAAAATCCGATGAGGTAAGAGTTTAATGCAATGGAATGCAGTGGCTCCTCTGAGTACAGGTATATACCTGCACAAAGGAAACAATGCATGGGTAACCAGCCAGCTCGCACTTTGCATTTGCATCTCATCAAATCTCAGAGCTACTTTCCAGCGCAGCAGGCAGTTAGCTTGCCCTAATTACTGCCAGGGAGACCCAGATACTTTTGTCAGCTCTTCAAGCACGGAGGAAGATTACCAGCAGGCAAGCCAGCCATAGGATCAAGGATGGCTCCTAACAGGAGGCTTGTAAAAAATCCGCTAATACTCATGTTCTCTACTGAACGGAGGAAATCTAAACACCTTATAAATCTGAGATCAGGCCAGACTATTCATATACAGGATTATCTTCCGTGCTGAAGAAACAAACACAAACGCGGTCAATTAAAGAGTTATCGCAACGAACTCTTTTTGTGTAATTTGTCCAGATACAAAACAGTGCCTTGAGCAGACAGGAAGGCACAGCCATTCAGCAGATGTGCCTGCCCGCCCAAGGGAAAGGATGTGACAAAAAGATGTGGGGTCCAGCATCTCCCACAGCTGGGTGTGGGTTCAACCTCTTCCCAACTCCAGTGGCAGAGGAGGCTGGGACCCCACTTTACCTACACGGATAGTCTGAGTGAAGTAAAAGCAATTACTATTTTTCACATTTTGAAATTACATGGAGAGGATCCTCCATTCTCTTGCAAATTGAATTTCACAAGCTTTCAAAGCAATTTGGCTTAAGCTTGAGAAATAGACTCAGCAGCAGCTCTTTATCCAGCAGTAGTGGGGGAGGCCAGTGCCTCTTATCACTGATTTCAGCAGCTGGTTGAAACCAGCACAAATTCTCTATCACCATACAAAATACAATTACCTTTTCTACTCTCCTCATATGAGAGAAGAAAAAAACCTGTTTGTTTGAAAAACTAGGACTGCAGCTTTAACCTGAGATATTTTCTTCTGTTCAGCTATATGATTTCTAAAAAAATGAAAAGCCTGATTAATGCAGGGCTGTGTGCACTGTAAATCTGTAACCATTTGCTGACTTATTATGTATGGTGAAACTTACCTGGGTCAAACACAGTTTTTAACTACAAAGGTGACCTCAGAAGACCCAAGCTCACCCATGTCCTGTCTGCTGATTGCTGAATTTGAACTGGTCACTTTGGCTTCTGTGTCTCCAAAATGAGCAGAGCAATCCCTTCTCCTTAGCAAAAGCCAAGGGGACACACTGATCGTAAAGGAGGTGTTAGAAGTTTAATATTAATGCTATTGCCATTACGTTGTTAGGAGTATGATCTTATTTTGAGCAAAAGAACAGAAAGTTTGGAGGGAGGATCCTCTTGTTGCCACGAAAGCAGCTGAATTGGCATTAGATGCCTCTGTGTGTCGAATCCCACGTGACTTCAAGCAATGTTCAAGTACAGACAATACCTGAGTCAGAAAATTTGTTCAGCAAATTGAACGCACTGCCTGAGATGGCAGGATAATATTCAGGAAAATAGTGTCTTATCCCAGCACAGATCTATTGCTCTTAATTTGTCTTGTATAAATGAACACTGACTTTGGGCCTAAATCTTTGATATTTGCAGACGCCATAGCACACAATATTGGGGTCTACCTGAGTAGCTGGTGGTTAAGGATGGACTGAAAACCCAAGTGGTTCACTGTCTCTTTGCCCATTTCTCATCTGGAATTCTCAGCTCAACAGCTTCTGCATTTTTTTTTTTAATTTTTTTTTCTTATGCACAACAAGAAAATTGGAATTTTGTAATTCACATTCTCCTCTTGGCTACACTGATGGCCATAACTGAAGTCAATAGAGTTGTACCACAGTGACAGAGAATTTGGCTTGGTATATGAAACAGTTATCAAACAGGTTTATTTGCCAAAGTAAAGGATCTGCTACCCGTTACTTTCAGTCCATGTCTTGTGCCAGGATAATACACATTTCTGATCCAACTCTCAGAGCGTACTCATTTGTAAGTAAAAAAAAAAAAAAATTTAGAAAATTAAGAATTAGCTGTTTGGCTGCTTTCAGTGGTAGCTTTTTGTGCTTCTTTGAGAAACAATTCCTCTCAGAGAAACAAAAATGTAGGTGCTTTGACAATACTAAGAAACTTGTCAGCACAGCCCAGGGAATTTCCTCTCTAGTCCATTATCTGCAGTTTCCTCTTGATCAAGAGTGGCTGCAGCTTATTCCATGCAACATCTGCTTGTTATTCTCTGTGCTTTCAATGGATGTTTGCACTCCAGTTCCCAGGGAACAAGTGAAAACCAGCATTAAATGAGAGCTTTGCTGCCAGCCTGGGCAGAAAAGGACTGACATCATTAGTAGCATCAGCCACAGTTATCCCAGCTCTTCTTTGTCAAAGTCAGAGATGGAAACTTGGAGAGATCCATCAAAGTTTGTACTGGATAAAGTTATACTAAAATTTACATTATGCCATAATATTGACAGATCTGAGGTCTGCTTTTGTTTATGGTTATGTGTATTCATGTTTTATTTGCTAGCACCCTGTATCTTTTCAAGCTTCACCAAAACTGTTATAACTCTGGGATATTCTAAGAAGATTAGTTACTCCTATCTACCTTCTCAAAGTGTCTTCATTGTCCAAACATCATCTTTATAAAGAAAGGCCTTGCAGCCCTTAAATACCTTCTATTCAAGATTCCACAGATCACTTCTCTCCCACAGGAAGTTAAATACAGGCAACTATGACAACAGAGTATGTAGGAAAACAATCTGTCAATTATTCATGTATTTTTAACTGTCAGTAGTGTGGTACAGCAAGTGGAAATAAAAGGAGTAGAGCTGACAGAGTAATGGGCCATCTTCCCCACAGATCACCAGTAAATGCTCTGCTGGTCACAAAGAACCACAATTAAAAGAATGCTGTCATTGATAATTAACGAGCTATTTAAAATGAGCAAATCAGAGTACACTTCACGTGCCCTTTCACCTGTGGGTGAGATTTTGTAGAATGTAATTCACAGGTGCTCTAGTTGGACAGAAATAAAACAGTTCATTCATTTCAAATTTTTGTTACAGAACAGTGGCTCAGATATCAGAATCACACCTCATGTCACATCCTAATTACAGAGATGAAAGGAAACAAAACTCCTTCTTCTGCAGGGAATGAATGTGAACTGATTGAGACTTTACCTTCAGCTTAGACCTAGGTTAAGATAGCACCAGAACAGACATTATTGTTTCTAATTTCAAGCCTTGATTCAAGAAAATACTTGAAAAGCACATGTTTAAATCCCTTCCAATCCCAGCATTTACTTAAGACCACGTTTAAAGAAAGCACATGTATTTAAATACTATCTTGAACTGGAATTCCTCTGCATACTGAGTCCCCACATGCATCATCTGAAAAATCTCATATGCCTTATTCATCAGCAATAGATTTTATGAAATTTCTGTCTACACTACTGAAAAAAATTAAGCTAGTTCAATGATTACAGCCAATACTCAGGAAATGCACCATTACAGCTCTATCTCGCTGCTAGTATTTGTAAATAAAATTGTGCTCACGCTGTGACTTTCACCCCTGCCACTGCATTTTTCTCTTCTTTGACCAAGGAATGCCAGCTAGGAGTTTTACTCTAAATTCCTATTTTCTGCCACGGGCGTATGGACTCTCCTTGTTAACTGACTGAAACACCTAAATACACTTCCTTTAATATTTGTCTATTTTTCTTCTTTTTTTTTCCCCCTTTGGCTCCATCTACCTAGGTCATGTGAGTACAGTTTCTTACCGATGGCCTTGCCTTGCCAGAAAAAAACTTGTCATTTGGTTTGGTTTGCTAGTCAGCTGAACAACATGAGCAAAGGTTGCAAGTAATTCTGTGGAAAATGTGTGCTTAAACCCCAAATATAAACAGCTATATATTCAGAAAAGCAGGAAAAAAAAATAATAAAAGAAGGCACACTGTGTTACAAACCTGATGCCTTTTCCTGGTCTTAAAATCAAGAGTCAAACACGGTTAGAAGGGAAAAAGGGATTTTACCTTGGTATTTATTTAAAGGATCCTTAGGTGCACCATGTCCAGGTCAAATGCACCTCAATGCACACCACAGTGAAGCCCCAAAAGATCTGGTATCACATTATAGGTGTTACTAATTAGCATATCTGTCATAAATTCCCCAATGAGAGGCTCGAGTGAGCCCCCCTCCCCAAGGAACCTTCCCCTGGATGGTTTTATCTTGGTTTACAAAATGTGTTCTTGAGAGGACCTTGGTGTCTGGGGCAGTCTGATCCCTAACTACGAAGCTTCTAAGATGTCCAGTGTCCTAGCTTGGCAAACAAGTCCAAGAATGTAGGGAAACAGCACTAAGAATACAGAAGTTGTAAAAAGGTATAAAAGGGGTATAAAAGAAAAGGCAAAAAATCATCATGGCATCAAACCCAATCTTGTTAGGTTATCCAGCTTATTTTACCATCAACCCAGGACTAGAGATAGAAAACAACAATACAGCTTGTCTGATGTTCAACACTAAGTTTAAATCAAACCTTGTTGCTTCTTCAACAATGCTGAAACTTCCACCTACTAAGATTAACCATGTTGCTCAGTGTTCATCATTATTATTTTAATATTGCACTAGAAAGAAAATGGAATTGCCATATGGTGGAATTATCATGTCAGACATCTGTTACCTCCCTCTTATGGGAAAAAAAAAAACCAGCACTTCAATCTATTCACAGACTAAGCAAGCTGATAGCTGTTATTAATATATAAAGATATTTATTGTACTAAGTTGTTAGATTAAGTGTAGGATTAAACTAATTGTAAGATTTTCTTTAGAGGCTTACCTGTTTAATAGTAAAAACATAGATAATGGTCTCTATTTCTGTGTGGACTCAGCACTACAAGAACTATTGCAAAAGTTTGAATGCTCAAGTCAGTTAAGATTGCAGAGGAGGCACTGCCTCAACAGATTTGCAAAGCTTTTCAAACAGTTGATTGAAAACATTGGGCTGATCTCAGCCATTTACAGATTTATGTCTAATTAGAGGAATGTAACACACACAAAACACTTTTCAAACACTGATCTTATTTGGATTTTCATTCTGATTTTTTTTTTTTTTTAATTTGCCTTCTCTTAACAATAAAGAATAATAATTCAAAAAAAAATCACACAGAAATAAGTTTGAACAGAAGTTTTTATTTTCTTTCCTTCTTGGTATGATGCTGATAAAAACTAAAATAATATCTTGGGTCATCAAAAATGATTCTTCCATCAATCATTGGGGACAACAATAACCACATCCTGACCCCTTCTCTCCTGCATCTGGTTTTAACCATGACCGTCATTTCATAAGGAAAATACTATTACTGCCTTTATGTCTCATTTAATTATAATATTTGGCCATTTTGATCACTTTAGAAAACATTATTTCTAAGACTATTCCTGTGTATGGTGATGCAAGCTACCACCATCCACCCCAGGGAGAGGAAATGTCGTTATCAGGGAAATATTTTAAGGGCTTATGTTGCAACTGGACATTACCTCAATATAAAAATGCAGTGAAAAATTATGTTGATACATTCAAACACCTATGCAAATATTTTATTTAGAAGGCAACACACATCTAGCTACCACTGCTATCCTGCACTGTGGGATATGAAGGTATTGATAGTGCTTTGGTATGGATTAGATCAGTTAATTACCAAGTCCATCACACCTACAGAAAATGTATTCAGACTGTCATATTCAATACCTCTGGGAGCCTGGAATTAAGCAACTAAGTCTTAGTATTAATGTAAGGAATTATCAGCTTTCCTGAACACATTAAGTCTAGATGGATGTCCCTAAAGCATTCAGTAAAATTCCCAGACACTTAATTTCAGTGAATTTGTGGCCTCGTGAAACACGGAGACAGGATCTACACTCATTTTTCCAAAATATAACCTGAAATAGACATAAAGAAGGGGGACTATTTCTCTTTGGAATTTATTAATGCCAGCACATTTGTGAAAATCACAAGAGAATCCAGATAGGAAGAGAAAAGCAAATGATCTATTAGTCAGTGGAGTCAGCTATGGCTACACGGGCATCAGAACCTCACTCGTGCTGTTCCCAGCATCCTCCCAGTGTCTACTCAGCACAGACACTGATGTCCTGCTTTAAAAACCTGAAAATAATATGCAAGTGTCATTTAAGATATGTCTAAGGCCACTTGTTCTGACCTCATCCTTTTTTTTTTAATTCATGAAAATGTCAGAATCTTCCCTATATTTTTAGTGTTATGCTGGGAGCTGAGAAAAACCTGCAGGCTGGTGGCCATTTCAAAAGCCCTGTTGACCTCTTCAGTCTTTTTTCTCGACAGGATTCACCCACAAAGCCCCAGACATTTAGTGTGTGGCTGGATTTAAAGACCTAGCAAGGCAATACAGAACATTGTACCTTCAAATGTTTTGTTTCCCGTGCGAGCCTCTTTCCTCCAGGACCTGAGGGAATGTCAGCACCATGGAATTTCTTCTCTTGGGCTTTCTCCCACATGATTTCTGCTCTTTCCAGAACTGCTTCTAATTTACCTGCTACATGTTCTCCCAAACCCTGGTACTTGCACCACTGTGTTTTTAGATACAGACTCAATCCATAGTGATGAATCTGAACACATCAAAGCCAGGAATGGATCTCATCCTCAGCCCATCATCACCTCACAGTGGGGAAGTGCTCGGTTATTTATTAATGGAGAGGAACTGGAGGAAGATGGTACCATTTCCCCTAGGTCAGAATACAAACTTGTATCTTTGATTTCTGTTCAATTGGTGAATATAACATCACATTCTCTGGAGTGGAATTTAAGCAAATGGTTCCTGTTTCTCAGCCCATGTTCCTATGCTCTTCTACGAGAGAGTGGCACACTTGGATCATGGAAAAACTTCAGTTCTTCTCTTCCTTAATGCAGATGCCCCTGCCCATCACTTACATTCCCTCTTTGGAGTAACTGGCAAGTCTCATAGGTTTCTTCCTTAAGTCCCTTTGGAGACTTTCCTGTTCCCCTTCACATTAAACAATTCCAATCTAATAACTTCATCTGGCTTTTAGAAGTGTGTATGTGTGTATACATACATATATTTGTGTGCTTGAGAAACCATACTACAGAAAAGAGACATTTCAATAGAGATTCATTAAGTGAAAGAAATAAACTGCATGCAAAATTATTTTTAACAGAGCTGCAGATGTTCTAGGCAAAGAGCATGAAGACATAACTATTAGAAAGTATCTAACTCTGAAGTAATGCCAGCATATAAACAAAACATAAGTTTCAGCTGTTCGAATCAACTGTTGATTACTAAATGAAAACAAATATTTAAAGACAAGTTTAGCTAACAGATCAAATTAAATAAATCAATAAATCACAAAGTACTTATTGAGTCATTCGAGACAGATGTAGGATGTTGATACTACCCACAGGGGAAAAGAAATAAAAGGTTTTGAAGAAACCGTCTGTACTAATTTATTAACTGAAAGTCCCAAGAATTGTTTGATTAAAGAAAATGATCTGCAGTCTATGAAGCAGGCGTGCCTGTGAATGAAGATTTGCTCTTAATAACTGTAAGTGAGCAGAAAGGTTTCACACATTGCTGTCACCATCACGTTTAGAAATCTCCAGTATGTAGTACAGTTGTATCACCCAAATTTTGAAGAGCTCTGATACGTGCCTGATGTTCAACAAAACATCACACAACAGACTGTTGTAGTCAGGTCCTTGCCAGCCACACATAAAAGCAGGCTGAACACTGCAACCTGCAGCAATTAGCCTGATTAATTAGATACGGAAAGAAAATTCATCTCCCAGTGGCTCCATGTGCCATGGAAACACTTGAAATCCACTGGCTGGCTGCAGCAGCAGGATTGACACTGCTGCAGTGCACTGGGGGGTGCTGCAAGCGAGGCAGCACTTTGAAGCTTTATCAGTGCAGGGTGCCTGCTCTGGGCTCTCACCACTGAGAGAAGAGGGTCACACCCTGAGTCAGTTTGCTTTTCTTTCCCTCAGCTCTCAGGAATCGCACACAAAAGAAGTAGAATGTATTATTTCATGCTTTCTGAAAGGAAATTGTGTGAGCCAAACTTGTAAAACACACAGTACTTCAATCATAAAAATGCACCAAAGGAAGTGGTTAACGAGATCTTCAGGCTTAGCACGGCTCCAGAAAGTGGTAAGGGAACAACTCTCGCTTTCTTTTCACGGGAGAACAGAAGCTCTGAGACACAATACAAGGATTTCTATCCTTCAAGGCTGCTGAGAGTCAGTGACTGTAACACCCAGCCCTTTTCAGCCATCCCAAATGCAGAAAAGTGCATGCCAGCCATGTGAATGTATGGTTATGGGTCACCAGCCCAGCAACAAGCCCTTGTTCCACCTGGGTGAAACAATCCCATTTCTGTATAATCCTGATGTTTGTTTGGTGTGCTGGCAAGCACTGAGAAGGAACAGTGGAAGACACAGAGTATGAGAGAGAACCAAGCATTGCTTCATGTGAGAGGACCCTTCCTAAGAAAGAGGTTGACAAAAAGAGCTGCAACTGCGAGGGAAGTATTTCTCCAGCAACAAATCACTGCCTAAATTTGGGTGTGACTTTGCTCAGCAACCATTTGATGCTATGTCTCATGTTATACAAAGGGATGCTTTAGAAATATTACTGTCCTAACATGACATGAGCAACTTACTGGGAATAAAGAAAGGCAGCATGCTATGAAAACATTACTACCAAGATGATGTTTGCTATACTGTATTGCACCATATTTAAAAATGGTAATGTGTCAGAATTTGAGACTGGATAAAACCAATCTGGGTAAAAAAAAAACCATAATAAAGCAAATTGTAATAAATGAACTTGGTTATTTATACATGAAAGAACAACAAAATTAAAGCAGCAAGTGGCCTGAGATCCTTTTTTCTCAAATTGAACTTAAAAAGAAATCTTATTTGCAACTAATTAATCAGCAATTTGTGCAAGTGTCTTGCCATTCTTTGGATCACTAGCACTGCTGTAAATTTCATTTACAAGCAGATTTTTTCCCTGTGTGTACACACTGTAGGGGGTAGTTTCAAAGCAATGCTCAAGGTTTTAGACATATCCCACTGGCTGAACAGAAATTCCATGGCTTGGCTTCCTTTTGGAGGGGCTGGAAACCCATCCCACCTGGATGGTGCCTCTTGAAGTTAATCCACAACAGAGCCAAAGACAAACCAGAACTCTTTTCTGGACTGTGCAGTGCAGCATTGCTGATCATGTCCAGTTGTTTTTGGGCCTGTAGCTTTCCATGTAAATGGTTAGGATTTGCCTTTGGTGCTCCACTGTGCTCCAAAGTGCCCCTATGAACCTTTCCTCTCCAACAAATGCCAACAACAACAACAACTAACAGCAAAACTTATCCCTGAGCTTGGCACAATTAAGGATACTGTTAGAGTATTTATATATAAAGTGTCCTAGGAAAAGATTTTCAAAAACTTTGATGGAATATAGGAACATTAATGAGTCTGAGGAACTTTTGACGAAACTCACCCTAACCACACATACACTTTTTCTTTTTCATCTTTGCTTTTAAAACACAAAGCAGAGGAAGACCTGGCTCTGCAATATGCAACAGGAGACCAGGATGGACACCAGAACTGACACAATTTAGCTTTTCTGGGAGATTAATATCCTTGAAATCTTTATGCTGAAGCCAGATTTGACTGACTTGGTCAAGGGATGCAATATTTATTAAGAGGGACAGACAGACAACCATGAGACCATATAAGTCATACTTGAAAACAACAAACCAGTGAGCAAGTTCAAGAGGAAATTGTACTGAATACTGAATTTCTAAAGCCATCCTATTTACACAACTTCAGTACTCCAGCTGAAGAGCTAATATTCAATATGCAAATATTTTGCAGAAGAATGGGAAAGTCATATGTGATGAGGTAGCAAATACTAAAACAAAGATAGAGAAGTTTAATGTTCACTGTGTCTACTTTTCAGTATTTTAGAGATCTTGAGTGTCAGTGATGTTGATAATTGTTTTAAATCAATTAATCAAATTATCAAAAATCACTAGAAGAAACTTAAAATTCTTACGAGATTTCAAACAAAAAAAAAAAACCAACAAGGAAAAGTGCATGGGCTTCATGCACTTAGATAAATTTCTATCAACCTGCAACTGAAACATGTGCACTTCACAACTACCATTTTGCACAGAGATCCTACTGCAAATGAGATTTGTCCTGAACATTCAAATTTCCCAGGATCTGTCATCTAAGGGACATGTATGGCTGCTGAGCACTGGGGTGCTGGAAGCTGTGGGATTCACTTTACACTTGTGAGCATCTGTTGAGTCAAATCCTTGTGATCAGAACCCTGGCAAAGAGCTTTGCTTACTGGGGCTGATGAACTGTGGAGGAATTGGTGTGACCATTCAGAGAAAGAAGTGGAAGCAGTGCAGGTAGAGGGGAAGAACACAATGCCTGAGCTTAGGAATAGGACTTTGCAATCCATGCAGCCATAATTTTAAACCAAAATGGGTGGAAAAAACTCATCCTCCTATTAATATTATCTGCATACATTTAATGATTACTGTGTCTCCACGAAACATGTTCACATTTGGCTAGAGGTTATGTTTTCAACTACCATTCTTAAAATTGAACTCTTTCCATAGATAACAGCTCTGTTTTTCCCAATGCTTGTTTTTATCTGGCAGGTGAAGTCTCTGAGCCGAGCCTGTCATTGTCCCTGCTACAATGAATGCCATTTAAATCTGCTGCTTGAATATGTGTAAGGAAACATACCCTTCACCTGATGTATGCTCTCCAAGGCAACTGACCAAATTTCAGTTCATTGATTTAGTTTTGCCTGACCAAAAATCAGAGCCTATTGTTCCCAAACATGTAATCATCTCACAGTATATAGCAATTGCTGGCTAAGTGTCTTAGTGTTATTGATAAGAACCCGCCCTGACGAGAACAAAGAGGACTGCCAGAATACGTGATGGAAAATAAAAAAAGCTATTTTGCACACAATTTTCAGAAAGAGTTTCCAGTGCATGCGAGTAGAGGCTGCTCTGTGGATAGGCTGTCATAATCAAATCCTTAGAAAGGGATGAGAAATGAGCATATTATTCTTGATTTACTATCACTTCATTTATGATTTCCAGTTAATACGGACTCACAAAGCCGTGCCAAAGAGATACTAAAGGCCTGATTGGGCTTTCCTAATTCGAGCAAAACCCATTCTCTAAGTCCTTTTGAAGCCTTTCAGGCTTCTGCCAACTCTTGCAATTTTTATTGCAAGCCTTGCAGTACTCAGTGTTTAGCTTAACATTTCAGCTCCTGGCGTTCTACATGTGAATCTTTATTTTCAGTTTTAAAAGATGTTTATCACCTTCATGACTGAATAGAAAAACTTGCAAATTAGACTTTTAAAAAGTGTTAAAAATAAAAGACAAAAAGAAGGAAGAACTTGACTGTAACATTTTGCTGAATAACTTCACAAAAAGGTGATATTCTTAGACCAAATCCATGATTTCTGAGTCAAAGTGCATCCTTATGGCTCCCCAAAAGTTAGCAACACCTATTTTCATTTACCACAAGTCCTGTTCTTGCAAAAATTAATGTGGGGGATTTCTTTCCATGCTCATAAAGGTATGCAAAATGTTAAGCCTCCTCCCATGCAGTATGGGGGGAACAAATCCTGCAATCCTCAGCTTCCATGCCAGTGGCCAGGGCTTCCCCCAGGTCTCAGTGGCAAAGTGAGAAGCAGAGGAAACATCTCACTGACCACCCAGCTGGTGCCAATTGTGCACCAACTACTTGACCAGGCAGCCCAGTCCTTAAACTGCCTGCTCTGGAGTCTGCTGTAGGTCTGTGGTGATCCTACAGCTGTATGAAAAGACTGGATAAAAAACAACAGGGCAGTAAAGTGTCCCTCCCACAATGGCTGCAAATCTGCACACTTGTCAACCCTGAAACAACACAATGCTTGCTTTATTTCCCTCTTCTTCCCACCTCCTGATTTCCTCTTTTTTCCCCCCTCCTTACCTGATACATTATATTAATTCTGTGAGATATTGGAGGCAGGGACTTTCACTTCCTCTGTGTTTACAAGGCATGGAGGCTGATAGCTTGAATGCCATTATAATCAAAGGATGAGTAGGGGGGAGGATTTAAGGCACTAAGGAAAATGAGGCATTCACCTACTATTGACATTCAATAAGCTTTGAGTACCTTTCTCCCCCTTTGAAAAATTTACATTTCCAAGTGCAGTAATTAAGATGTCTGTCATCACCAAAACATCCATTGTTAAAATATTCCCAAGCTGGGAAAACCTTCATTTAGAGTCTCTAGCAAATAAGCATTTCTTTCTCAGAAGCACTAAGACCTCCTTCATCTAAAATCATGCACAACAGTATTCAACATACTTTCTGGAAGTCCCATGTGTATCTTGCATCATATATTGCTTTTGTTAACCTCTGTGAGGAAGCAGAGACTCCGTCAATTAAACACTGTAGGTTTTTTAAAAGAACCTTTCCTATAAATAGAGATTTAAATGATCTCCTTTAAGTATTGCAATCTTTAATTTAATTCAATACCTCTGCAAATGGAGCAAACAATCTCTGACTGATTAGATAATTTGCTTCTATTCTATTTCAGCCATGCACTGGTTTGTAGTAATGTAGGGTTTTTTCATTAGCAATTGCTGTTCAGCTGCATATTTTCGTCAATAACTTAATTAATGCTGGAGAGGTAACTTTTCTTCTTGTGCATTACCATATGTCAATGTAGTTGATGCCCTTGCAGAGGTTATATATAAGCAAAAATCAGAAAAAAAAAGTAAAGGACAAAAATGAAAGAGAATGAAGAAATTAAAGGTAGTTTTTTCCATGAGATGGTGAGTGCCTTCGTCTCCAGTGACATCAAGATGGGAAGTGATTACCCAGCACCCTGCAGGACAGACCCATGGGAGTCCTGTGGGTCACAGGCTCCGAAATTATTACATGCAGGTAGAATAAGAACCAGGTATGAATGAAGAGAGGAAATTATGTCCCTAAGGTGATTCAGTAGCTTCCTAGCTCTTTGTTGAAGGAATAGTATAGCATCCTGCAGACAAATTTCAGCTCTGACTTTGGGATGTTATCAATCTCTCGAAATCAAATCATAGTCCTGATGGCAAACTGTGTTCCAGTGCAGCCCCTGACTAATTAAGTGTATAAAATGACACACAGAGATTCTACCAGGCAGCACATTCTGACATAGATGAAGTCAAGAAGGGCTCATTTATACATTCAGGTTACCACAAGTGCTGCAGTGATGTTACCATGGAACGCTTTCCTCACAAATGTTGATTTCAGGCTCATAAATTGGCATTGTGTCCCACTGGATGCATGAAGTCCTTGTTCCAGCCACGCTAACAGCTGAGAGAGGCTGATGAAAACCTTCACCCTCAGAACCCGGGTTGGAGAGATGCTCTGTACCTCTGGGTGCTCCTGGAGCCTGCTGGAAGCTCCTCATGGTGAGGTATCAAAGAGCTCACGGTATTTTGGCATAGCTGCTTCAGCCAGAGAGGAAGGAGGAAATGGCACAACTGCACTGAGGCCACTCAGCCCCAGTGGCAGCGAGGTTCTCTAAAAAACTGAGTGGATGTTCTGACAGAGTCAGTAAGGGCCACATTTTATTTCAGGCACTGCAGTCTAGAAACAGATCAGCTTTGGAAGATCATTTTGCCCTGTTTCCCCCCTTCAGAAAAATTTACACCTTAACATAGTTGTTAGCTTATGAAAATTTTCTTTCAAAAATATCCCATTGGAACACCTCAAAAAGAAAAGTCTTAGTGGCTAAACATGCAAATAGTGTGCAAATTATAGTGGGGAATACTCCCAGAAACTGAGGCCAACTGGCAAAGCAATTATACCAGTAAACTCCTGCTAACCTACAGCTCATGCAAGGCACCAGCTGAGAATGGTCCCTGTGACATTTTTCCTCCAAAATTGTGCCTGGGAGTTACATGAGAGAGTGGCAGAGGCCAACAGTATGCTGGGAACTGACAGAACAGCTTAACATTGTTTCATTTTAATTTAGTAACATTAATTGAGCCCAAATTCTTCCACTCTGTGAGGGTGTTCTACACTTGTAGAGGCAGATCTTCCCTTTGGTAAATTTGATGAATGACTTACATTTTGTTGCTGCCAAATACTGAGGTCAGACTAGCTGGATAATAGAGTGCAAGACACTATTTAAAACAGAATTAATAACAAAGAAAATGTACTGCTATTTAGTAAAACTCTGTAACTTACTGCAATAATTATTAAAACCCCCTGCAACCTGCAAGTCAAAATGCTTTTTCTTTTTTTAAGGCTCATTTTTAAGTTAAGTGTACTGCTTCAAGTTTGTTAAATAACAATTTTTACTTTTACTTTACTGTAGTTTTTGGTCCATGGTATAAAGCTTACAAAGATAGAACAGACAGAAAAGCTGAAGTGTCAAGTTTGATGCCCCAATCAAATTCACTCTGTGACTTGAGTTTTTACACAGAAAACAGGCAACCTGACCTCAGCCTCTGTCTAATGTGCATGTGCTTAATTCCTGAGAAAATGAACCCCATTCAGCACATCCTGTCCCTCCCTAGAGCTCATGATGCTCTCTGTGTTCCTTGTCCTACTTCTGGATCTCAGGAGTGTACCTGTCACGGCTTGATGGCCCAGTGGGCACACAAAGAAGCACGTCAACCAATGAACATAAGAAAAGCTTTTAGCAGTGTATCTTTTTTTCTTGGTTTGGTTGAGGGATTTTTTTGTTTGTTTTGTTTGGGTTTTTTTTAAGAAAGAATAAATAGGAAAGAATCTTTCCCACCACAGGAATGTCTTGATAAGTTTTAGGTTTTTAGTGTCTGACTGCTGTTACTCAGGGTATCCACGAGATGAAGGTACTTAATTCACTCACCTGTTTTTCTCCCCTCCTTTTCCCAATAATTAAATTCCCCTGCATATTATACAGAAATCCTGACAAAACCTGAAAGCAACTAAATATACCACCAAATTCATGAGATGCAAATAACCTCAAACAGTAAACAGCCTATGACTTCGAGGCTCATTCTCCCATGGTGCAGTGCTCTTAATTCCCTCTGCTGCCACTGCTTCTTATGAGGAATATTGCCAGAGAAGATGATCAATCGTGGGACTAGAGAAAGTGCTAACTCCCTCTTTTCCAGCCTCTTGCAACTTTTTGTCTTCACACCTCCTTCCTGTTCTCTCTTAAAACTGGGTCTCTTTTCTCTATCTCATGGATAAAGTCACCACTTCATTTCATTATCTCTAATTCCACACATCCTGCATTCCAACACTGAAAGTAATCGATATAAGCCATCAAAGGAAGAAAGGGTACTTAAAAATATGCACCACTATGAAGACGGATGACAGAGCAATATAACTCAGCACCAGAACAATCTGAACTGGTAAGTTTGCCTAATTTAGAAGAACAGCAAAGTCCTTACTTTCCCTCTAAATGCTGATGAACACCACATCCATGAGCCACGTATGGTACAGAACTTTCAACGGTAACTCATGCAATTTCTTTAACGGGAACAGTTTCATCTGCAGAGGGAATGCGACAAAGGAAGCCACGCTCAGAGGTGTGAAGATATTTGCAAAAGGCGAGGAAGCCAACTAACCTGACCAATGGGTTCTTTGGTCGGAGCCTTTCCTCTTCTGGCGGTGCTCGTGGCCAAGGTGGTGGTTGTTTCCATGACTGACGTGGACATCTCCGACTGCATTGCGGTGGCTGTGGACTCAGTTGTCATAGAGGAAGGCACTTCACCAACAAGTCTCACATTTCCTTCTATCACAATGTTGGCATCATTTTCTGCTGCCATATTCAGAACTTTCAAGCCATTGTAGTAAAGACCAGAGAGCTGGCCTTGGAAAGGGTGGCCGCGTTCCTTGCCTCCAATTTTTATGGTTGCTTGGCTATTGAAGATTGTGAGCTGACGCCCTGTGAAGATAATATTATATACATGCAAAATGTTGACTGTGAACGCTATACTCTACACGAGTGATAACAGATTGTCATGGGGTGAAAAATGAGAGCAATAAACTATAAGAAAAGGATTTGACTCATAATTCATTGCTTTTTAATGAGGTGTCCATGAAATACATAAAATTTGAGAGCATTTGCATTTTTCTTAATTTACGACGTTTTGGGATTTATATGTTTTTTGCTAAAAGGCCAATCAAATATATTTGCAAATGTGTTTGGCATTACAAGATATACCCCTCTCCCTTTTACCTGAAAGCAGTCTTAACCTTTTTGGTGTGTCTCAAGAATGCCAGGTTTTCTAATTCCTTAAGATAGTTTTTTCTTCAAGTCTGCCGACATTTAAAAGTTTGGGGTTTTTTCCACACAATGCAGCATAGAGCCTATAGCTTTATGTACAAGTCAGTTTATGTATGTATAGACATATACAAATATGTATATACACACAAAGTTTATATATATGCCAACATGTCACTAGGTCAAGTGAATTTTAAAGAATTTATGCAGTAATCTGTTGCATCTCTATATATGTTAAATATTTATACTTTTAATTAAATATTTCCTTTTCGTATTTAAATGTTTATTTCCCTTCAACATACACACTGAAAAGAAACACATGGTTCACACTGAGTATCTCAGAGGCAGAATCAAACATACATGTCTGATTGGCTTTCAGCAAGGCTATCAATTAAAATAAAAGATTTTAGATGTAAAGGCGGCTTCAGAAATGATACACATATCGATGGAGAAATCATGGCACATTTCCATTAAACAGAGAAATCCTCAGCAACAGTACCACTCTTAGTAAATAGAATAGTCACTTTAGCAGATTGGTTTCTGCTCACAAAAAGCATGCACACAACTTTAAGTTCTGTTTTAATTAGTGTTTGTTCCAAAATCCCCTTAGAAGGTTGCAAACGTTAAAGGGACTTCATTTTGATTGGCAATTCATATTGCCCACTATTTAAGATACCTACAGTTTAAACAAATTTTTTTCAGGACCATAATGAAGATATCATAACTACAGATATTTTTAGTTAATAATTTAGATGCTGGAACATGGAATATAATCTATGAATGATTTATAATTTTTGGTTAATGTTTGCTATGAGTACCTTCATAGATTGAGTTAGTGGATTATATTTAACAGTCCCTTTAACCTTAAGTTAACAGGGTAAGATTATTAAACAGCTGGTACTTCTAGAAATGTATAGAAATTATTATACAAGGTATGCAAATATTACTCTATATTTTACTTTTTAAAATTTGTTTTAATTTAGTTTTACTGAAATTTATTTTTTATGTTTATTAGTGTTACAATGAAGCACTACTTGGTTATGTTCAAATTATTTTTTTATTTGAAGTTTTAATCAATGTTTTTTACCTTTGTCGAGTAGCCATTCATCAACTACTCGACCAAGTCGATATGGAATTCGCTGTCTAGCAATCGCCAGGCGCTCGTTATCATTGTTTCCTTTAAAGTTTAAAGAGACATTTCATTGGTTAAAATCTGTAAGGTCAAAGGTTAAAAGTTAATACTTAAAGCTTGAGCTATACAGTTGCCACATGATTTTTTGAAATTTGGAATTTTAAAAAGTGCTACCTAGAACATTTCATGGTTCAGACTTTTCATTCATTCATTTATTTTATTTTAGCAAACAAAATTATTCCTATGTTAATTGAAAATTAGAAATCTGCATTTGAGCTAGGTTATTAAACTTATGTTATAGACAGACCCAAAAAACAAATTTAAACATCATCGAATGGCTTTACAAAAAAATGATAGTTGACCTCAGGGTTTTGTCTTTTTTGATGTTTCTTATTAACTAGTTAAACATGTTCAGGTGAAACAGGTTTAAGTTTTCAAAAGACATCCAACCTCTCACTCCAGGTTAGTCATTTAAAGAAGAAGAACACAACTCTTAATCACCATCTAAGGCGCACTTACTTCTTCTGTCTAATAATAGTCCTGCTGTAACTTACTCCTAAGCAGAAAAAATACACATTTCTTGGCTTCATTTAAATAAAATCCAGAGATTCAAATACATGGTACAGAACAGACCAGGGCATTCACCGTTTGTACATTCTCTTAGAACTCATTGACAATGTCTTGAAGGAACACCAAGGCTTTGACAAAAGTGACTTGCTGAAAGGTAGCCTGGTTCTGAAACATGGAAGTGCTTTAAAATTTAGCAAGAGGCCATCTGTGGTGGGGTTTCATAAATTAAGAACTAACCAGAACTCAGCAGTGCTAAGGACAAACTTGTCATATTTGCCAATTGTATCTATTCTCAGTCAGTGCAGAGATCTCTGAGTTCTTTAACAAAAACAGTGAGATAAAATAAGGCTAATAGAGTCACAAAAATAGCAGATGAGGAATAATTAGCAAAACACTTTAAATATTTATTTGTAATTATATGTTTTTATGTTTGAGTTATATAGTTGTGATCCCTCAGAAAACCACTTAGGAGAATGGCAAACCTAAATATTTCCTTCAGTGTATAATCTTTTGGTGGCAGCATAATTTTAAACCAACAATATCTTTTTCTTTCGTTGTATTGGTTCATATTAGGAAAGAACCTGAGAGATAAGAAGAGCCAGATGAGTAAAAAGCAGTCGTTCATAAATCGTGTCCAAATACGAAGTCAATCTTATTTGCTCAAACGTGCATATTTTCTTTGACTTCAAAACCCACCAAACCAACCAAGGAACCAAGTCCTGTATCTGCAGTAGAAATGTAAGCACACGCTGCAGTAAGCCCACATAGTGCTCAGAAAGACATATTCCTGACCTAGAAGGGATCCCACTGCTAACTATCAAACAAATATTACCCAAATTCAGGAGATCAGTGTTCTAGCTTGTCACAAAATTATGAGCCATAACAGGCTTGCAGGGAAGAATCAGTACAATAGACCCCCAAAATTGCAAATGAAACCATGGTGGTTTTATGCAGCTATTTATTCTGCAGCAATGAGAACTCTTATTTCCATGTTTCATGCATCCCTCACTTTGTTTAGCATGGACACCATCCACCATGCCAGAAGCTGACCTATTTGCTTTTGAGGAGATGGCCTTTTCCTGTTGCCTCCCTTTCCAATATAAAATCATAAAATGGTTTGGGTTGAAAGGGACATTTGGAGATCATCTGTTCCCACCCCCCTGCTATGGGTAAAGACACCTTTCACTAGATCAGGTTTCTCAAAGCCCATTTGACCTGACCTTGAACCCTTCCAATGATGGGGCATCCACAGCCTCTTTGGACAACCACAGAAGGGGGTTCCATAACTTCTCTGAGTAAGTATGCTATGTGAACATCTAAGTGTATGTCATAGGAAAGAGTGGATGGACATACACACACACCCACACACACACACATATATATATATATATATATATATAAAACATATACATTTTGTTTCTAAGTACATTTCTCTCTGTTCTCAACATTTACATATATTCTCCATAAAACAGAACTGAAACTGAACATTACACATTTTACTGAAACTTTCCCTTTTGTACTTCTCCAAGGAAGTGAAACTTTAGAATTAAACACATCACAACACAACTACTGTGATGATGTGAGAATACAGGAAGCTTTAATTCTTTCTTTCTTTCCTATTATGATTTTTAAAATTACTGCTTTTCATCCTGGCCTGCTTTTCTTACAGCAAACTTCCTGTGAATAAATGGAAATTTGAAAAGTACCAGAAAAAAACCAAGAAATTTCATGTGACCAACACAGAAACCAAAATAAATGGTATGATCCTACATGTTTCTGTTCTGGATTTGTATTTCCATCAAAATATGTGTGTATGTATGTATACCTAAACCACTGAGTTAATAATTTATATTTACTGAAACTCAGTTACTTTTTATACATTTAGCTTTTCAATAAGATGTTTCTACAGTTTTTATTGAGGCATTATCAGTTGAGTCACTGAATAAGTGAGAGAACATCCTATTTCCAAAAGGTTTCCATTAGTTAAAGTAAATGAATCATGAGTTTTAGTTAGGGTTGTGTACCTTTTTTTTTCCCAGTTATTTATATTTTTTTTAAAAATGGGGGAGTGGGTGAGATTCTTCTATGTCATTTATAAGAAAGGCTAAGCTGTTCAGAAGAGGTCTGTGGGCATAAGGAATGCATTAACATAATGGAAATAAGTCTCATGGATAGAGATCATCATTCACTCATCAGCTTCACACGCTGTTACTCACTGGATGCCTTTCGTGAGCGAACGTTCTCTAGATCCCAAAAGTTATGGCAAAGTGTTCACAACTGCCGGTACTGGGAAGGCATTAAATGGTGTTTATTCACCCAGTAGGTGTAAATCAGGAACATTTGGTAAGAGGACCCTCTGCAGCCACCAGACTGGATCCTTAGTGCTATTGCAACTCTCTGTTGTAACTCCATGACTAACACGGGATTTATCCTAGGAGAGGTCCGCTCTCACTACTCTGCAGCTGCTCCTGAACCTCTCTATGGTGATCCTGGAAACTCCTCTGTGAATTAACAGCATAAATTTAATCTTGGCCAGCTTATAAATTTCTTTGAATTATTTCATTAAAACATACAATATGTACGTTTTTTGAGACCATTATAATGTGATTCTATCAATAAATTATGTTTTATACTAGCTGCAGCAGTCCTGCACCACTCGGAGCAAAATTCAAATGAAAAGCAAGGAAATAACAATTTGATTTGTAAAGGTCACACAAAAAATAATTGCTGATTACATTAGTCTATTCGTCATCAGAGGAAAAGTGTGCTGAGAAATACATCTCAATTTGACACTATTACATTAGCTTAAATTCTTCTAGTGTATAATATAAATGGAAAGGCTAGGGGGAAATGGTGTGGAACTTATCTGGATTTAGTTTCAAGGAGAACACATGGATTTAGTAATGATGAAACCAGTAGACACATAACAACTACATTAAAAAAAATTATACGTAGAATTGAAAATAATGGAAACTCCATTAAAAGCAACAAAAGTCCTATTACTACATAGTGAAAAACACACGTAGTTTCAATAACTGCTTCTTCCCAAACAGCTGGTTTGGGTCATACACTCAGCTACAACAAATCTGGATAGACCCACTGAATTCAGTAAAACTCTGTGCATTTCCCTCATCCCCAGTAATCATAAATACCACAGATTGTTTTCCTCAGGAGTATTCAGTTCATGTTTTTCTACCTTTCTTTATTTATGCTTGTTTTTACCAATATGGTGAACCACAAGGAACTTCTTCAGTAAAAACACTTCCAAGAAGGTTAATAAATTTTTTTCATACTCTAAATAAACCTGCGGCTTTGAGATTTTATTTCTGCTACCCTTCTGAAAGATTAAGTGCTCTGGCAGGCATCCTTTCCATCGTAATTCATAAAAAACCCCCTGATGTGCCTAAACTTTAATTGTAGACAGCTATGTGACTACCCAGCATTACTCTTCCAGGTTATATGGCCAAGATTTCTTTGATTAAAAAAGCTGGGTAGAAATGATTCACTCAGGATGTGCACCATGACATTGTCTAACCTGATTGAATTCTGGATGGCTTCATTCTTCTGCCAAATAGACAATATTTTGTCACAACAGAGTGTTAATTCCATACTGGCAGAAAGGCTTCAAGGGGATAACAATAATTCCAAAGAATCAAGGTAAGCAGAGAAGAGCAGCAAAGGTCAAATCTTTGAGTCAGAGCTAAATCTTGTGTCACAACTGAGAAGATGCAGTCCAAAAAAACTTTAATCATACCTTTATATCTATAGGTCAGCTGGGACAAACCAACTATGTGAACTTCACTAATATGTATTTTATCCCTCCTGATTTATTATATTGTCAGGGCTGGAGTGTAATTCTATTTTGTGCTCTGAAATAAAGGTGTCAGTTATTGATGTGAAATAGCAGCATCCTTGAAAGGGAATAAGTAAGAAGGTTGAAAATCGTGAGTCTGTGAAGAACAACCTATACTAGAGAATATTTACTTTGAAACAAACCTTTTAGCAGAATACAAATTCACATTGTTAGTCCCAGTGAGCTGTTAGGGAAATAAATAACAAAGTGATGAAACCAAGGTCTATTTCCATTTATAAACAACCTTCTCTCCCTAGTTTTGCTCATCATGATCTTGGCACCGCTATTTCTGAATCATGACTCTCCTGACATCTGCAAGAGGAAGACAGAGACCCATATCCTTCCTCCAGATGCAGTTAGGGATGAAACCTGACTGAAATGTCAGCTGCATGGTGTGAGAGGAAGCCACAGCAGCTCTGGGTGGGATATGGGCGCAAGCAGTCCACACACAGTCTCACATGGCCAGGAGATGAAATCATTATCTCAGTAATGGCACATACTAAAATTCTTTCATAGCAAACAAGTAAGATTGCAGCTCTTCAAGGCCTTACCTTCTCAAGAAAATTAACCAATAAAGAGAGAAACCACCATGAAGTACAGCTTCTCCAAACTTTGAAGTGTCAAGCCTGGCAAGTTCATATTAAATGACCAAAATATAATATGACCCTTTACACCCTACAGGAACTCCCAAATTCCTTATAATGAATATTAAGCATCCAAAGAGGCTATTTGCCCACAGAATGACTGATAGGAGTCTTCATAGCAGAGTAAAATCTCCCAGTGGTGGCTCATAACACTGCTAAAAACAAAGCAAAACTTAGGTTTGCCTTTAAGAAGAATACAATTACAACATTTATTGCAAGATGAATGCGTAAGTTGGTTCCCATTCCATTTATCCTACAGACTGTACCAAAACATCTTACATTCACCTGTAAGCTCCTTATTTCATGCTTGCATATTAAACAAAGTAAATAATATTTTTACAACTTTCTACAGGATTAAACTGAGAACTCTCATTAACCTCTCAGGGGGAGCTGAACCTTCACTTCAAATCAACTACCTTCTGCCCTGTTTTGGTTTTGATTATTTTTCACTGGATTAATTAGTAATTAAACGAAGAGTATTCTCTTCTTGATTCTCACTTCCTCACTATAATGCAGTATCTGTTTGTGCTGAGCTGGATTGCTTACTTTGAGAGATTGGTGTATTATATCAAAAAACAAGCAAGAGAAGATGAAAAGCAACAAGAGGCAGATAAGAAAACATAAGACTTGTCTGATAAATTAAAGGTCATATTTTGTTATCAGGAGTTTTAAAAAGATCCTTTGTACTGCCTGTGTAGTATTTAAGGAGCTAATATTGTAGGGCTGCTGCTAAAATAGGCAGGAAAATTGAGAGAAATCATTGAAGAGGAATGAATTGTTGCAAGTATGGTACCATGCCCAACATCCCCCCGAGAGTGACATTTTGTAGTTCTCCAAGGTAAAGGACTCTGAACTGTTTCTAAATCATAATGTCACAGCATTTAAGGTTATATCTTCTACATAAATTTAACCAGAGGTTGACTGTAAGCAGTTTCTTATTCAATAGATTTTCAACAACTGGAAAATTGAGAACGTTTCAAGCCTATTGCATTGAAAATTAGCTAGATCTGAGAAAGCAATCAACTACTGAAGATGTTCTACTGACTTTTGCCCAGGTAGCAATGTGGATGATCTTCATTTCATGCTAGGGAAGAGGTGCTGTATAGAATATCTCTTGACAGAAATAATACATTATATAAATGAGCAATGGCAAAAGGGAAACACTGCTCAGCTCCCATTTTAAATTCCTGCTGGGCTGTAACTCCATGAATATCCAGTATTTAGGTAGAAGCCATCAATAAGAAAGGACTTAACTGTGTTGTAAGTCTCCTAGTTAAGTTTAATCACCACATAAGTTCCGAGTTCGGAATAAGGACAAACTGCCAAAAGGTCACTGCTCATAACCTTGCATTTTATTGTAGTCACTGCAAGGCTTTGGGAAAATCTGTTTTTCCCATAAGTTATGCGTGGACAATTTGCAACATGAAAAGTCATCTGAAACAATTGGAAAAATCTTCTGGAGTTAAATCCTCCTCTTGGTCATGTGGTTGATAAGAGAAAATAGAGTATTGGCCTTCAGTTGTGATCTCCAAAGCTGCTGCAATTGGACTGCTTGAGCAGAGTGTGCAGGGGCAGTGCAGGCTGCAGATAAAGTCATGCTCGTTACATGACCAGATTCATAAACACTATGAGAAATCCAAAGCACTCAGCATCAGCCTTCATCAACAGCACACAAACTAACTTAACTGCAGCTGTAAATTTTAAAAATGTTGATTTCATGTTCTTTCATAAAACATGAAGATGCTGGAGTTAACCCTTATGTCCCAAAGTCCTGGGACATACAGGTCCTTTGTCACACTTGCTGCACCTACCCAGGCTGTATCATGTTATTCTCCTATGGAACAAAAACAGAGGTCATTCTTTGGACCAGAGTTTGCCAAGCAGAAAAAACACCAATGTGCCCATATAGACAGAAAATGGCATTGAAGAGATAAAAATATGTTCTGTGTCAGCAGTGCAGGCAAAAAAAAAAGTGAAAAAAACCCTAGCCCTTGGCCAAAGCAAGCTCCAGACTTTCAGTTCTGTCTAAAAGTGGCATTTCAATTTGTGTATTTAAGCCTTGCAGACATTTTACTATAAAAGAATAATCTATTTCAAATGGAAAGGTTTAAACTTGTACATATAGGGGGGTTTTAATGCTTTTGGCAAGACTCAGAAACAGAAACTGTAAATAATAGAAACAGATGTTCACTGAGATAAAAACAGTGGAGTGCTTTAGGACTGCAGAACTATAATGAGAAGACCATCATGGAAAAGTCTAAAGCTGTGGGTAGACTTCCAGCAGAGGTTTAATTTTATCTGTTAAAAATTGAAATAATCTGATTTTGTATTTATAGATTGAAAAAAAACCACTAATAATTCCCCTTTCACCTATGCTATGTTACGCATCATTATAACTTTTTATAAAATGCAGCTAATTTTCTAATAATCTCAAAAACATTTACAACTAGCTAAGGTTTTTCCTCTTGTGATTATGTTTTACCTCTTTTTTTTTTTTTAAGTAGTACATCTCAGAATACTGAGAATTGTTGTAAAACATTTGATTTTGTTTTGACATGGTAATTTTGAAGAGAATTGAAAAGATCATTGCTCATACTCCGAGTTTCTATACTCAAAACTCTTCTGTATTTTCCTTCTTGTATGGTTTAGGAAGTTCTCAGGGAAGGGAACATCTGGTTACCATAATACAGTTATCACTTTCCTGATATGTCTCCTTCATGAATTCTCATATTCTCTGTGTAAAAATGGGACAAAGACCCACTGCTGAGTAAAGACCCTGTGTGGGGAATAAGCAGGAGAAGGGCTGTCAGCATTGGCACAAATCACATCCGTGGAAAGTCCATTTCAGCGCACCCTATTCTGCAAAAGTCCATAAAGACACACTGAGCATCAAGCACGGAAGCAATTCTCGAGTGCCTTTCTAAATCACGGCCTGAAAACATCTTTGAAGCTACAGATATTTCCTTGGATGTTTTCAGATGACAGATGGTGTCAAGGTAGCCTTGGGCCTCTAGAAGAGAAAACTGGCGACTCCAAAGCCAGTCCTAACACATGTGGATCTGACCCGCACCAGCTGAGCCAAGACATCCCAGCGCTTTAAGTTCTTGCCTGGGACACACTTTCATATGAGGAGCTGCTCTGTTTTAAAGCTAACAAGTCCACGTTTTGGATGGGCAGTGCAAAGCTGGCAGCTAACTTTCATGTAGGTTTAAATTTATTGGCTTGATTTTCAGAGCAAATCTGAGCTGAAACGCCAGAGTGAAGAAACAATCAATATTGGACTATGTAAGCATATATGAATTTGCAAGGAAATAGATAATCACTAGTCAACTGTCAATATATTTAATTTTTCATTTTGTTTTACAAAAATCCATTTGCTCATGCAATATCCACAGTGTGGACCTGACTTCTACTTTGAAACACTTATGAAATGTTAAATGGGAAAAAGATCAACTTTAGAAAGAAAATAGCTCTGCTAGCACAATTTACACATCTACTTTTTCTCAGGAAACCACTTGACCTTTTAAAAACATACTGAAACCCACCATGTTGAAATTAAATAAGGCTATTATCATCTTTCCAGCTTTATGAACTCTTGTAGCTTCTCTAACACGAAGCGCTAATGCATTATTAAATATAATGTAATATGCTATTTAAATTATTTTTATTTCTAAATGATGGTACTGAGCAAGGTGAAGTATTAAATAAGAATCTAATTCAAAGCAGATAATACACTAACAGCTAACTTACTAATAAAATATTAATGCATTCCAGTTTAATAAGCATATTTCAAGACAAAATTCAGGACTATGAGCAGGAAGGACTGCATCAGTCCATCAATCTATTGTCCATCATCACCCATGAAAGTACTGGCATGGGCTCAATAGATTAGATGGGAAAAGGAAGCTGCCTTCTGTGCTGTTATTCATATGTTCACAGATTTGCCGCTGCTTCTACAGCAGAACACTAGAACTTTGTTTGTAAGTTTCACTGCTGAGGCTGCAGTATATTCAATTAACACTAAAATATGTCTAACTGCCAGGATGGATTGTTACCAGCAATGAAGTACAAGGCTAAAACAGGATTCTGACAAGGATTGGAGTAACATCCCATGTTGTTTTCTGCACAGAACACCCATGGTGCTCACATCCACAGAGCTGTGACAGATAAGGGAAGTGTACAGGCAGCAGATTATTTTTGACACACTCCTGCAGCATGGCTCATCTCTCCAGCTCAGCTGGAAAAGCTGCACGCAGGCTTACTCCGTGGAATGCTCTTTAACTAAAGTCAGCTACTGCAAAAATTACATGCAACACACTGTGAGCTATCAGATAGAATGGACAAGCAAGCAGCTAACTAAGAATCATTCCTTACGTATCAGGATTTCTGGATGTATAAATACACAAAGCTGAGAAAGAGAAATATAAATGATATATTAGGATTTAAGTAATATTTCCAGTATTCTCTTTCTGCTCTTTTACAAGCACATTCCCAGTTTGATAAAATAGGACTGACATATTTAAGGCATTGCATAGCTGTTGATTAGCACAGTAATGTTTCTGAATATAGAAATGATACCTGGAAACTTTTTTTTTTGTTTTTTTATTCTGACTTTAATTCCTGAAAAGTTATTGCTATATCTGCATTATGAACACATTGCTACCATAGCATTATTCTTATATTGATAATACACTCCTAAGACATAGGCCTAATGTCAACTGCACATCACAGGATATGACTATTGACCCACTAAATCAGGCATTCAGCCACGAAACTATTCCTTGGTTAATTTATAACCTGTAACAGGCTCAATCAGGACTTCCAGGAAACCACCTTCTCCTGACGTGGCAACACACCATAGAGGTAAATCTCTCAGAAGTGAATACCAAGGCTCACTGTTGAAATTCTGTGCTCATTTCTTCCATGAATTTCTCAGCTCTGGTTACAGCTTTCTAGGAACAGCTAAAGAACACTGTAAGCGTCTCCAGTTTTCTCCTCCTGAAAGCACCTAGATTGTAATCGAGTCACTGCATAGTTTTCTTTTTGACAGTATAAATCACTTAAGATTGTTTCTCTCCAGGGATCTCATTACACACACACCAGTTTGCTTTCTTCCATAGAACCACAGACCCCAGGTACAGACTTTGATACCTGTTCCAGAGCTCATTTCAAAGTGCTGAAAAAGGTGGTAAAATCCTCCCCAGTTCTTAATGCTTTAGCCTTTTGTGCCAACAAAGCCATGTCCATAAACTCCTTTGTCACAGCCTCATGTGCTGCTTCATACAGAGCAACCTGGAAGATGAGACCCCCACAAGTGTCTTCTTGGAATTATATTTCTCCAGGACACTGTCTACATTGCCATAACCTTTTTAGAGCCAGTAGAGAACCCCAGTGGGTGGGGGGGGTTCCAGTCAATGAGAACTCATTGAGTTCCCCTCACTGAGAACCATCAGTTTTATGCAATACTGACCTTATTAGCTCAGGCTGACTAACGAATAATTAAATATATTCACTTCTTGCCACCTGGATGAGGTGTATCCACTAGCTTTGGGGTTGAAAATGAGATGTGCAGCTGTGATGTGCAGGTCCCCCAAAGCCACTGCCACACCGCCGTCTGCAGTGTTGCTCCTCTTTGATTGTAATTTGGCTCTTAAAGGATGATTTTTACATGCAGGATAAGAGGAGGAGAAAGCCTGAAACAGAGCCTGAAACCTCTCTGCCCAAATCCTTCATGTGTACCATATCCTACCACAGCATTTTAGAATGGGTAATGCAGCCATAGCTGAGTTTGTAGTTTAGTTCAGAAAAAAACTCACTTGAATTTGTATGACAGAAACTCCAGGACTAGGACCCTAAAGTGAGATGGTCAAGAATCCTTTGGTTGAAAATTGTTATGAGGCAATTGCCATGCTCTGAAAATGAGAGAATTCTTTCAAGATTTAGCCCTATACTCAGCTACAGTTATATTTTTAGCACCACTTGTTCTTTTGAAAAGGGCATATTTTTTATTCTCTCCCTATTGTGCAACTGTAATTTAAAAATTTAAACCTCTCCTCTATTAATGCCCATCAGTTCTGAAAAACAGGAAAATAAAAATTGTCTTTATTTATACTTAACCTTGATGATATCATATTTCATTCATTTTTTAATGTCCACTAAACCCGATGCTGCACCAGAAAAGCCATTTAACTCCTTAGAAATCGTTCACTGAGGAAAAGAAACCATTCACATCTCAATTAAACCAATTTGCAAAAGCATAATTTCACTGCCTTTAATTCAGTTCCTCATGTAACGGGTTGAAATTAAGATGCCCTTTACAATGTTTCATGCTTCTGATACACTGAGGGATATTCAATTTCTGCTTCAAATTTGTTTGAAATGCTTTTACNAACCTCAGTTACCATCTTCCCGTCGCTAGCTCACGTGGGCATCGGACCCCGTTAACCTGCAAGCCAGGCTGGGAACAGCCAGGCAGGCAGAGATTTTAACACTACACAATATGACCCTTGTGAAACTCATAAGAGTTCTAGGTTATATAAATCATACAAGGTTTTCTTTTTTGACAGGTAGGATAGACTGGAAAAAAAAAAATATCCTCTAACTTAGCTATACCTTGCTAGGGTCAGGGTAGGTCTTTGAACACTCCTGGAACACTCTGAACTTAACTGTATATGCACGATATAATACTACAGTAGAATTTGTTGCAACCAAGGTGCCATTAATCTCAAATCCAAAGTATTAAAGAAAAAAATTAGTGTGGATACTGCAGCTGCAAGATGGTTTTTGTTTGATTGGCTTTTAACCAACAGGGCTGAAGAAATCTAATCACACCCGAGGATAAAGAGATGGGTGTACAGCTCCTCTCCTGTGTTCACGGGGTACAAAGAGGAGAAAAAAGTCTAAAGAATGTGCACACTCATATGTTCCAGACAGCAATGATTTGTGTCCTTTGGGATACCTGCTTAATGCAGTTTCCTCCCTGGAAAATATATCTAGGACAGAGCAAGTTGCTGTTTTCCCTGCTGCAGTATGAATTATAGTGACTATTTCTGAATTAGTTAGTTTAATGGAAGTTCTTATCCTGCAGACATAAAGTACTATACTGCTGTCACACCTCATGCCACCAGTAAAATATATTAGGGACACATGCACGAATGTGCCCCAAATAAAAAAAAATACCTCATCTTCCGAGAGCACCTAAAACACAATAGCACTGCAGAGAAATTAATTTTGTTTTCCATATGATAGATTGTCTGGTTCGAAGTCTCAACACCACATTGATTTGTTCTGTCCTGAGAAAGGCTCCCACTGCAGACTGACTCCAGGCTTGCCCCAGAAGATAATGGAAATAGAGTGCATGGCAGGAGGAGCACACTGCATTGTACTCTGCTCTTGCATGCCCAACCAGCCACTGGGAGCTTCAGCGTGAGCCTTAGAGCAGACCCATGTGTGCTCATCTAGTGAGGCACCTCGGGACAGGGGCACTGTCACAGACGTACCAACTTAAGGGTTACACAGAAATCATTTTACTGGGGTGAGGGAGTTACTGGTTTGGCTCGGTGAGTGACATGCTGTATAAAGTCCTGTGTAAGGAGGTAGTTACAAACCCACTCGAGGCTGGAAGGAAAGAGAAGCAAAGGAATCTGGAGTTCAAATCTCTGCACTGACAACACGGTCCTGCCACTGGGAAAGAAAAGATGAATGACAAATTTCTTTTAAATCATTGATGCCATCAGAGATACCAGCATTATATTGTTAAGGAAACTATGCAGCTTAAATTCCTTGGGAAAGAGTTTGAGTAAATTGTTCTCTTCTTAACTGACAAGATGTTAATCGTCCATTTCTAACTTACCCTACTAGATTGGGTGTGATACTGCAGGTTACACAGAAAACCTATGTCAAGACAAATACAAGTTGGTAAAAGAACCTCTAAGTATAGGCAATAATTCATCTTTTGTGATCTGACTTTTGGGAATTGTTAATAGATAATGGCTTTCCTGAAGGGGTGAAAGGGACCTGCTGTGACAGATTTGCCATGTTTCTTTCTTAGGTCTGTTTTCATTGCCGTTTTTTTCTGCTAACTTGAATCCCTGGAGCTTGCTGTCTTCAGAAATTCCGTTTCCATATCACCCTGTGCCTAATTATGGCAAGCAGGTATCGGCCCATCCTCTGCCACGAGACACAAAAAGAGCACATCTCTGTTTCTTTCAACATTTTAAAAACGTTTTTCTGAATCACTGCTCATTTGACATTTCCTTTCTCCTTCCATTGTGCCACCTTGCCGTATTTAACTGAAAGGTGTTATACCTTCTGTGATCAAGTAATGACAACTGTGCCACACATTTTATCAAGATCTGAATTTAATTACAGGATCTAACAAGCCTAAGAAGGGATGAGCCTTTATATTTCACCAGGATATCCAAGATGAAAAATAAAGGGGAAAAAAAAACCTGTCTGCAGACTCAGAGAAGCATTATTATATAGCATTATCTGACAGAAAGACCTGATAAGCTGTCAAATTAAAAAGCTGATTTGGGAAATTTTACTGAAACCACTTTTTGAAAAGAGACTTACTGTAGTGCTTTGTTTGGATATCACCTAGGCTCTTTATTTAAAGAGAGCAGCAGGATAGAACAATTTCATAATCACTCAAAGGGCAGCAGTGCTTTTTAAAAAAAAAAAAAAATTCCTTGATTTTGGGTAAGCTGCAACAGCAGCTCACCCAAAGAGAATGGGAAAATAAATTTCCATTTTTGTTAACATCAATCTTTCACATCGACAATAAAATTATATGGGAAGTGAGACCTGGGTGCATGCTGACAAATACATTTAATCATAACCAAAGAGCAGTCAGAGCTATATGAAATCAGAAAAACATGTGAGAAATCAGTTGTGCAATTACAAAGGCAAGGTAGAACACTGGCCTAGTTACATCCATCACTTAACTGCTGGTTTGTGTCTCAGTAACTAAGATGAATTTTTCATGTATTTTGATTCCTGCTTCTTCCAGGATAGTTTCTTCCATCTTTACTCTGGAGAACTTGCTGAATTGAGTTTCAAATAACTCCTTGTGTTATTTTTGCTTCTCCTTGCCATTATTTTACACTGGTATAATGCCTTCTTTTATTCATATTATAACTAGGCATAATAACATGAATATAGGTAGATATCAGCTTCCTAGAATATTCCTTGAGGCTTTTGTCCAGACAAAACCAACAAAAAATAGCATAATTTTATCTTTGCCTTGGCTAAGTATTGGAGACATCACAGAAAAGTTAACTGTAGGAAATATTTTTTGATTGAGTGATCAGGAGTTGACTTAAATTAATATAAGGACAACTAAAAATAAGCCTGTAAATCAGATTCTTGATTTAAAAAGAACAAAATCTGATAAGCTGAAGGAAGCTAGATTGTGCAATCAGTATAAGGGGCTGGATTCAGCCAGGAATGACACTTGGAAATTCTATAAGGTAAAGTATTAAAATAATGAAAAAAAAAATATTTTTTTTTTTTTTTTTTTTTGAGCTTGCACCTGCAAGGTTAGAATATACAAGGGGAGACCTGCTAGATGGAAGAAATACACTATCACAGGCTATATTACAGGAGGGTAAAACCCCACACTTGCTCAGTAAAGAAAGCAGTGCCTTTCAGAATTAGAAAAATAAATAAACACGCAAGAAAAGTTGCCAGAACTTAAGCCCAAAGAACCTTCCAAGGGAAGTAAAATAAATTTAAAAGCCAGAGATTCTTAAGTGCTATAAAAAAAAAGAGATCATAGAGTAGAGAAGAACCACTTTATAGTAAGGCTGATGATGATCCAAGGGAGCAGACTGAATTGACTAATAGGGCAGGTATCTATGAAAATGTAGATCTCCGCAGCTCAGAAGAAAGCAATGCATATATTCTTACTGAACTTGTGTGGTCAGAAAGTGAGGAAGATGATCTTTATCCCAGAACTTTAAAATAAGAAGCCAGGAGTTTTTAAATCCAGCTATCCAATGGGGCATGTTATTTCTTGCAGTAGAGAACAGATAATGTAATAGCTTTACATGAGAAGAATTTAAAAACTACCCAGTTGAAGTATTTAGTCTGACCGTAGCCATACATGCTGCTTTAGAACAAATTTTAAAAGAAATAATTAAAGACATGGAAGCAATTGGAAAATGAGATAAAATGCAAACTTTTACCAAATCATGTTAGGCTAGTTTAACAGCTGTATTTGACAAGCTAACTAATTTTCTAGATGAAAGAAATGAAGTATATCTAATTTATCTGGATTTCAGTAAAGCATTTGATATGATGTTGTGTAGCAAATCATGGACTAACTGTGGAAAAAATAGAGGAATGTAAAAACTGTATGGTAAAAAGCTGAATAAAAAAAAAAAACAACCAAACAATAGCATTGAACAAGGATTTTTTTTTCTGTCCTCCTTCCTCTATCTCATGTAGAGACTGAGATCCTGCTGCTGTAGCTATTGACAGGTTCTGAATTAAAGGACTGCTTGTTTTCCATCACACTCAAGGCTCCCATCTTCCCAGGATGCATCTCCTTCCAGGAAGGAGGCCTGGAGTTGTCTCCTCTCTTCAACTCCCACTTCATTTGGTGTCTTCTTTAGCTTCTCGGTGAATCATTCACACAGATGATAAGCAGTCATTGCTTGTCACATTCAGACCTGCCAATGTGTCAGCTGTACCATATTCTGGCCCTTATGTTCCCTGCTATATTGCCTATATTTGAAAAATAAAAAGCCTCAAGAAATAGTTGATGGGTCAGATGTACCAAAGCTCTCCACGGATTTTGGGGAACTGATGCCATCTAGTTGAATGAGTAGAAGATCTACATGTGCTTAAGTCATGGAGACGTGATAAACTCAACGCTGAGTTCTACGTGGGGTTAACAAGAGGAATATCATGGTGAATTCCCAAACTGCATTAGACTGTGCCACAGCAGCTAGCACAGAAGGCACTGCAGATATGAATGTAAGCAAAACAATGGTTTTCCCCCAGAAAAACTACCTCGGTGGAACTCCTAAGAAAGTACCCAAGCTGAGCTCCACAATCAATCATCTTTTCTATTTTCTTCAGTGATCTCAGTATAAAGTGCCAACCAGGCAATGGTATCTGTAGATGACATGAAAGTAGACACCGTGGTAATGCTGAAGAGGCTGCAGATATCAGTCAGGAGGAACAGAGCTCTTCTGAGTTAACAGAAGTGACAATAAAGCTTATACTAAAAAGTGCAGTTCACACACTTAAGATATAGGAGCAGTCACACCAGTTCTTGCAATAAACTGGGATACTCTGAGAGAGAATTCACAAGGACAGACTTTCAACAGGAATGATACTGGGCTTTCCAGTTCTGAGGTATGAAAAAGAAAATTAAGATCTTAAGAGGCAGAATTGATATCTGCAATACTGTCTTCCTACATTTTTGAGGTCCTAGCATTCTCACTACTGTCCATTGTCAAACACATGTGCCGTTGAAAACCAAATCCAAACCAGAAAAGAAGCATCGAAGAAAGGTTATTGTGATGAGCGGAAAAATGAGAAAACTGCTCTGCAAAAAGTCATGTAAGAACTAAGTGATGAACTGGAAAGTACTTGGACTGAAGGCAAAAGAAAATTTCTTAGGAGTAGAATGTTTCTCCTAAGTTACCCTCTAAGAGAAACAATTTATGCAAAGAAGCAGACTTGACCCAGTACATTTTAATTTCTAATTTCTTAAGCTCTTCTGTCACTAACCTAACTTTTAAATACACATGGGGAAAAAAAAAGAAATGGGAATGGGAATGGGAAAAAAAGCCGTCCAAACCACTAATCCTTTGCAGGGAAAGTGGGCCATTGATTTAAGTATAGTTCCACTAATATTTTCTTTAGCATTCTAAACATTCTCAGAACTTGTTTTTTGACTGATAATGAAAATAATCCATGAGCTGTCTACAGCATTAAACCTTTGTCTTGAGCCAGTGCAATCAATTAAAAATATTTTCTATGAAAATTCAGATTGTCTCACCCATGTGCATTATCTTTCATAGATCAACTTTGCTTTTACTGCTACGATGCATCTCCAACAAAGTAAGTTTCTTTAACTCTGGGATAAGAATGAAAAATGCTTTGATTGATTAAAATATTGTTTAAGCCAACAAAGATTTTGCAAAATCTCTCATTCTAGAAAAAAAATGCAAATAAATTGTACAAAACCAATAATCTCTGAATTTCAGAAAAGTAAAAATTTGGGATTATTAAATGCTTGTATTCTAAATTACCTTTTTAGATTTTCATGCCTTTCATTTTTCCATTTTTTTTCAATGCCTGTTGAAGGAGGCACATATATATATTTTTAATTCTTCATTCACTAATCTTTTTCTTATGTAGTAATCTTGAGATTGTCTCTATTAAAGCTTGTATGAATGGTTTCTAACTTTTATATAAAGAAAAATCAATGTTATTCAATATAAAACAAGGTTTAAATGATCATACTTCCATTGAAAATCAATTGATTTACTCCTTTGATTTTCTTTAGGTGGGAATCTGTGACCCTGTTCTCCCTAAGGTAGAGTCTGATCCATCAAAGAACTCAACCTTTACCACCAGGGCTGGGCAAATTCTTCCTGGTTATTTTCACATGGAACTTTATCAAAGACTTTTTGCAAATCAAAAACCCCAAGTATGTTAACTCATTTATATTTATACCCCATTATCTCCTACAAAACCAGAGCAGGTTTAACTGTAACAAGTACCAGCAGACCCTCCCAGATGGATACCTCAGCATAAACAGAACCCCAAGGAGATGTGACTCCATGGACACATGAAAGGCCATAAATTACACTGATGAGTTTTGCTTTCCAAATCAGGGAGGATGAGACATTACTCAGTCACAAAATAACTACTGACTTAGCTGGTATTTTTCCCATTCTCTTCTGACTAATTCCATAGGCTAAATATTTTAGACCCACATTTTCTACTCCTAAAGCCTGATTTTATATATATGGCATAAATTTATATATAAAGTGTTTACTTGCACATTCATCTTCTACATATTCTCAGATGGGGAGCTCCTGAGAAATCCTCATGATTTTTCCAGATGCTGTGATCTCCAAGGAAAGTAAAGTATTATGAGATGTCCTTATTTCATTGGCACTGCTGGTTTCCCACAGCAGGAAAATGACATCCAAGGCAGGAGACATGGGGTGGTCTGTGTTTCACAGAAGCCAATTGCTTAAGCTTTAAGTCTTTTCCATTGGATTTCCCTCCTGGGCGGAAAGGCAGTTTTTATTTTGTCTTTGGGAACAAGTAATGAGAGAGCCCTCCAGGTTTGTAAGCTTTGCAGCTTATCAGAGGATGGTGTTCCTCACATCCTCTATGTTTTACCATTGGGATTGAGGGATGACAGATCTGATTGTAGGAGTCTAAACTCTGACCACAGCAGAGGAACACACATGAGAGAGAATCAAGATGAATTCTTTTAGCCAAAGGAGGCACCAAGTGAGAAAAAAGGTACAGGCATAGCGTTGCTGGACAAATAGCAGTCAGAAACTTGTGTTATTTTCTTGTGAAACACCCTGAAAGTCCTGTGTACAAACAGCAATGGCCAGGGAGGTTTGAAAACTTGCTCTGGGGCAGAAGGCAAGGCAAACACTGAGTAATCATTGACTTGTTAGATTCCTGAATCACCTTGACCCTTATCATTTTGCATGGATGTGATGATAACAGGCTGACCGTCCCTTTAATTAGAATATTTAAAGACATGTTTGTAGAAGTGCTTGAAATGTCTCTCTACCACCACACTTACACCTGAAAAACATCTTTGATTCTCTTCAGAAGTGGCTGTAGGGGCTTGAATTTGGAAGGTATTTCTAAGCCAATAGTAAGCAAGTTAGGCAAGTACATGGATTGCCTGGGAAATGCTAATCCATTCCTGGAGAAACAAATGGACTGACACAAATGTCTCCTGTTAATTTTATAGTCAAAATCTGAACACAAAAAACCAAGACAAATGGATGCTATTTACTCTAAATAGGATACATGGTAGTATCTGACTCCTAGCATTTATCTTAAAGCTGGGTGTATCCCATGAAAAGATGACAGAAGCTTTTTCTATTTTCTAGAACACAGGGAGCAAGAGAAGCATTTAAATGACATATCCCCTTCTCCTAGCCCTTGGATATTCTGCAGGAACAACCTTTATCCCACAGATCCAGAGAAACTCCCTAAAGAAAATGTGTGTGATCGCAGCTGTTTAATCAAAACCAAAACCAAACCACCAAAAAAACCACAAACCAACTAACCAAAAAAAAAAAAAAAACAACCCCAAACCAAAACCCAACACAGAATTATTCTATATTATACCAAAGCCCTAAGAGCTGGTGATTGCCATATTGCAGAGGTACTTGGCACTAAGCATGATGTCAGTTTGGTCTTCTGCCAGCATATATGGACCCTCACACAGGTTCTTCTTTGGTGTTAATGCTCCATCATGATTTACACTCCCCAGTCACAGAGATACATCTGTTCCAGTAGTCTGGTGGTGCTTTGGACAAGCTCTTTTGTGCAAGCAATGTGAATGACATGCTCATGCTGTCAGATCTTGGTCTGTCAGACACATCCTTGACGTGTCCTGACCCATGAGGTACATGAGGACAGCTGTAACAAAGTTATACTTTTCTAAGGCTGAGCAGAGATCCAGGGATGACTGGGAGGGCATCATTTTAGATATTTGCCTATATCAGAATGTATCTTCCAAACTGCTGCTGGGTCCCAGGAATGCTGAGCATTCTCAGCAGACTGAACAGCTTTGAAACCATAGACCCATTGCCCAATATCTAATAGGTCATTTTCTATATAGAAAATTCTGCATCAGTCTGATTTACGATGGAAGTCATGAAGAGAAAATCCTCACTGGTAAAATGATTCGTTGTGCTGTGTGTTTCAAAAGAATCAGCATTGGGCAAACTGCCTTTGACCACAGAAAGCATAGAGTTTGTCTCAGAAAAGTGATGCTGAAATTCTTTCACAATAAGTGGTGGTTATTATGGCTTTAAAAAGTTTTGAATGCTACTCTACCTTGCTTTGATATACTTTCTCAGACTAGTAAAATGTACACACTTCACTACCAAGGAACAAAAATCAGATAATTAAGAAAACTGTTTTTCATGTTAAATAGATATGGTTCTGAGCACTATTATGATAAAGATTTGGGGTTTTTTTGCTTCTCCTTATTTGATCTTATTTGAAGCAGATTTTCTTTCAGGTAAGGAAGAAAATGTTATTTCAAATTAAATAAAATGCTTTGTTCTCAGATTATGTAAATCCCCTATAAACACTGGGCAATCTTGACATGAAAAGTCAGAACACTTTATTTAGAAAACACCGAAATTAATATTTTGACATTACTAAAACCAATTTTCTTTTTTTTTTTTTCAATTTTGACCATAATTCTTAGTTCCGTTTGACACAAATTAACAAGTCCTTTGTTTTATGCATCCTTAGGAAATCTACACTTCAGTGTAGAATTATTACCTGACTGAAGTTACAAGAGCAGCCTCTTCAGAGAAGCAGCTGGAGTTGCTATTGTGGCACAGTCCCATCACCACAACAGCAGCCAGACCTTTGGGAAGGGCAATTAAAACTCGACAGTGAAGCAGACAAGATAAGCCACAAGGAGTAGAAAGGATCTGCATGGAAATGGGGATAGTCTATTGATTAGGAGCTCTGACTGCACAGTCAGCAGTTTTCTCATTCCTGTTTAATATGATCATAAATTAGGCTTCTTCCAGATAAGTTAATGTGAATTCACTATCTGAAAAAGAGGTCAAGATGAAATACTAAAGTTCTTTGGGAAGGTGCAGAGGGATAATTCAGCAAAGAGACTGAATTTAGTTAAGAAAGATGGAATACATAAATCGAGTGAAGATACAGGCATCTTAATCAATTATCAAAAAAGTACGGTGTGGCACTCTCAATCACAGGGCTATGCACCAGCCACAAACACATAAAAAAATGTGGAAAACAGGATCAACACTAAGTAAAGGGCAGAAATTGAAGCATACATCCTCATAGCTCTAGCATTTTATTCAGAGAAGTGACAAGAAAGAAATTTCAGACTAAAAAAATCTAAACCTCTGTTTCTGAAAAACATCCAGCCATTTCAGGATACTGAAATCTTCACATTTGTCTAGAACAAAAACACATTTTTCCCATATATATTTTAAAAAACAACCATCCACCTTAACTAGGATAATCATCCTCTACCACTGACCCCTACCTCTCTTCCTTTTACAGCTCTCTCATTTCACACCCACTCAGATAGAAATCGAAGGTGCATTGGCCCAGAGCAAACCCAAGTCTGGTGGGATCAAGAATGATGTGACAAGAGACACTACATTCTACTCATCTTCCAGGGTCACTCTTCTGCATTTTATGCAGCTCTTGGATAAAACACACAAAGCCACCATGGAAGCTCTGTGAAGCATTGCCATGTGATTTTTTTTTTTTGCAAGGTATCAGCTGTTATTGGGCCTCAGGTATCCTTATTTACAGCAGTTACATGGGGCTGGATGAAGGATACACAGGCAATGAAACTGGAAAATCCCGAGACTCTGACCAGCAACTTCTCTCAGAAAATCTTCACCCAGCATTTGAAGACACCAAACACAAACAAGCAATGTCTTGTAATCAGACATCCCAACCTGAAGCGTAATTCTGAGAAAAATCTTTCCTCATAAAGAAAGACCTGCTCAGTTGGTATGCTTCAGACAACCGATTATCTAACCTTGTTTTATTTTTGAAAAAAGAAAATCCAGCATATTTAAGTATAGCAAATTTACTAATTAAGCTGCCTAATCTTGGTTTTATCCTTAATTAAAAACCCCCAAAACAACAAGACTGGCAAACCTGATGGAGTGGCATGGAAACAGAAGAGAAAGTTATGGCTAGATGGTCTCGTTCTGAGAAGGGTGAAGAGATGGAACGTGAAAAGGAGAAGGACAGCAGCCAAAAGAAATGTTAAGGCATACAGGAGCCATAAAATATTACTGTGGGAAAGGCAAAGAAAATTACAGGCCAACAACAGTCTTAGAAGGTCCAGCAAAAAAGCAAGCCAGGGGATTCTGTACCTCAGCTAATGAAGCAACTGAAAATGCCTTGAAATGCAGCCTGCACATAGATTGCTCAAGAAAACTCAAGAAGTTCTAATTTTTTGTTTTTCTTTTTCAAAGAAAACATCCAACCTTCCTCCACTCCACTAATCCCATCCCAAGGAAATCACTCTATATTCTAAATTGTTCAGTATAAACAAGTTTTGTGTGCCACCAGCTTCTGAACTCAAGGCTTCTTTTTGTGTTTGAGCCTGTCCAGGAGCTTTTTGTTCATCTCCACAGACGTCATGGCATGTTTGCCTGACTTCCTCTTTGTTGGGATGCATCCCTCCTGAGCTTGGAGGCAGTGAATTCATTCTCATCATTTAGGTAAAAACCAAAAGAAACAAAAAAACCACTTAAAACCTATTTTTCCCTTTGTGCTGAATAGGTCTTGAATACAAACTAAGAAAAGTCCTCCCCAGCTTCCACCTTCTTATTTCAGCAACCATCTACCAAACACTGAAAAATTAGAAAGCCAGGGCGCACAGGGGAAACAGGAATATCTGAAAGATTACTGATATTTCATTCAGTATCCCTCTTTCCCTGAAGAGTTTATCACCTCTCATAGATGTGTCTAACTTAGAAACAATTAATGGCTCTAATTGCCAGAGCTGTCATTCATTCATAGCACATTAGCACATAGGTGGGTTTTTTTTTTACAGCTTCTGCTATACATAATTTCTTTTGCAATACATACTTTCATTATTTCATATATTCTGAATTATTTCCATGAAATTATCTGAAGGGTTGTATTTCACATGTGGATTTTTAAAAAAATATTTTTATTTTTTAAAAAGTCAAGTAAATAGCTGGACTACAACTGAAATGGCAACACCAATAACAAAAAAACCCATCCTAAATACTAATAATTAGTCCAGGGAATGGCTTATGCATTTCTTACTAGTGAAACACATCCTCCTGCTTCACTCCACCCCCAAAAATGAAGAATTTTCTACTTTTAAACCGATAAATCAGAACTGTCGTTTATGCAATAGGGATTCTGATTTGCTTATTTGCCTTCATTTACACCTTTAGATTTGCTGCCTTTTGCTTAATATAAACACACAGAGCAACTGTTAAGAGATAACATGCAGATGCATAAGTTACCATTAATGGCTCAGTAGTCTTACTCAATAAGAAAGGCACCGCGTATCTGAAAAACCTGTTGCCTTTAAAAATGAATAAAATTAGTAGCATAGTAATCCCCAGTGCATGGCATTTGCATAAAATTAAATATGGGCCTGCTCAAGGCAGCTCTGTCGTCATACTGGCGGTCCTGTCCAAGGAACCAGCATCATCTGCATAAATAATATTATTTATTAAGGCACCTCAGTTTGGTTGGTTGGTCGTACAACTGATAACTGCGACACTGTTTGGTTTATGTCTGCTGGAAGACTTCTGCTAAATTCATAAGCTTCAGATTGCTGTAATCATGTAATCAAAAGAACACAGACAACCTTTTCCTCAGTAAATGTTTCACCCCATCACTTGGGGATAGATTTGGGAGTCACTTTAAACTGTGTAGCTTTTGTCAAAGCCTTTTTTTCCCCCTTAAACCAAAAATGCAATAAAAACAAATGAAAGCAAGGAACAAAACTACTACTTCATGACTCGATAACTGCATTTTTCCATTTCCAGTAATAACCTGAATTTGGGCTTTTAAACTCACTTAGGAAATGCCATCATCATAAACTGTACATCGCTCAGGACTCTCTTAACTACTTCTGTAGCTACTAAAACACTGCAAAGGAGCTGATATTGCATCAGAAGAGGAGCAAAACGAGGCAAACTCCAGGCATCCCCCACCCTCTCAGTGCCAGGTGTTTGTGGGAGGCCTTACCTGCTGGGTAACGCTCGATGACAGGCCAGTTGTCCACCTGCAGGGTGGCATTGCCACCGCTCCTTGTGAAGCGAACCACGTGGTACTTCCCGTCGTTAATGATGGCATTCATCTCTTCGATGGCGATGTCATCCGTCCCAACATTAAATTTAACTCCAATTTTTCCCTGGTGCTGTGAATTAAAAAA
>VXAD01003965.1:148861-219477 GCA_013399195.1 Dicrurus megarhynchus | reverse complement strand
AAAAAAAAAAAAAAAAAAAAAAAAGGAAGAAGAGAAAGAAGAACTAATTAAGAGTTGTTTTAGAAGAAATTGAGACAGTGTGTCATACGGGGGGGGAAGATTTCTAACAACATCTTCCCTCCTCAGATGTAACTTCTGAAGGCTTGCGTGTAGCAGTGACAAACCTTCTGACAGCTTAGGAAGTCTGGGATGCCTTTTTGATGGATAATTGATATTCCAAATGAGTTATTTCACCCAATTGAGCTCTCTCCTTTTCCAAGAGATTCAGATCAAGATGAGGAGGGGGGAAGATGGAGGAAAGCTCAAGATTTCTGTCTTTGTCCTCTCCCTCACCTCCACGAGGATTAAACAAAAATTTTCCTTTTAGACTTTCAAAATAGAAAGCCTTGCAGTGTCACTTGGAAAAGATACAAGTATTTTCTGGCCATAAAAGCCAAGTGTCAGGCCTTCTTTTCCTTTTTTCAAACCTCATTCATACTTAGAGTCTTCACAAATGATAACAAAGAAGGAGATTTTTTTTCTTTTTTTCTCTTGGAGAGATTTTTGGCATCACATTGTAGTGATTCTGAATTAAGCCAAGATCACACTGGCTGATTAACAAGGAGTCCCCTGTTCAGAGCCAGAGAGCAGGCTAAGGTATTTGCTGACACAGGGATGGTGGTATTGTTCCCACTAAGGGCAGAGACTCATTCTTTTGCTGGGATTTGCCTATGAATTCCTGTGTCTCAGTGCTAAGGGGACTTCCCATGTACACCCATACCTGGGACCAAAGCAGCAGATTTTCCAAATGATTGTCATATTGGCATGTTTTCATTTTTATTGACTTTTAATTATGAAAATGGTCACTCTAATAGGACACTTGCATTTTAATAAAGTATTTTAATGTCTTTTCAAGTTAACTTAAGGGCTTTGTAATATCTTTTTTCTCCTATAAAATCAGTTCTACTCTTCAATAAAGGTATTTATTACATTGCGGAGAAAAAAAAGAAAAGCACTGCATAGTATGAGATTAGGGACTTGTGCATAATAAGTGGTCATTCTACATGAAATTTCATGTTCTTAGTACTGGTACATCCTTCTTTAAAGTTCTTGATGAAAATTTTTACATGAAGTTTTTACATGACCAGATGAAACACAATGAAATATTTTACTTTGTACATCTTGGCCATTCACAACAAATTTTCCAGAACCAGTTTCACCTCTCCAGCAGAGCTCTTGTGTCTGCTCCCTCTTTGTCTCACCACCCTAGCACTGCTTCCTGCAGTAAGTGTATTCTGCAGCTCCTTGTCCCTGGACGTCCCCCAACCAAAAAACTCAGGAGTTCTTCCACTTCATTTTATTCTCTTTTTAAACACCTGACTTCGTTTTCCAACAGTGCTTGCAGTTACACAGTGGAGCAGTTACACAGCTGAGCAGCTGCTGAACACCTTTGCAGTCCCTCAACTTTTTGGCACGATGCTATCACCTCCTCAGCTATGACCTTTTTTGAAACAATAAAAGGGCCACGCCCTGATGAGATTTGCAGAATGACTCTGAAAAATATATTTTGTTCGCTCAGTTGATTGAACAATGTTCTAAACATTCCTCTTTTTTTCCTTGTGGATTGTTTTAACATTTCTCTATTGGCTGGTCCTACTTTTCCATGTCTGTAAGAGTGTCAATAAGGGATCCACTTTATCCAATTTATGCCCCTCTTCTTTTGCCTCTGGTGTGAGTTGCATAGCAATTTCCCAGTTATCTTGGAAAGTTAACAGTAGCTCTTCTTAATTTCAACTGTTTCAACTAGACTCAGAACAAATTTCAGCCATTTTTTCCCCATGCAGTAGCAGTAGCTTATTTGTTTCACCTGCTCCATTCATATGCCTACTCTCTTTACACAGAAATATATACAAAGAAACATAACATTGTCCTGGCTTTGAAGTAATCTCCTCTTTTACTAATTTTTGAAATGCAGAAAACCAGCATGTAATGATAATGGCATATGCAACTTTCCTTAGTACTTCCAAGAAATCAAAGGCTCTAAGGATTAGAAAAAGCTGACTAATTTTACAGTGATTCATAATTATACTATTCATAACCTACACTTTATACACCCACTCTCTTATTTGCTATATATATGCATATACATATATTTTAGATTTTTTTTAATATGACAAAGAAAACAAAACAGCTTTAAAGTGAATAGAACTGGCACAGGTAAAAAGAAGTGGCATACAAGGCACATATATCAGCAGTTTTCCCAAAGATACAGCATGTGGGGCTGCACGATTTACCGTTTGCAAATGGCCAGGTATTGGCAAGTGAAATGAATGCTCTGCAGACTTGAAAGCAGACTTTCAGCCATCTTTTACAGATATATACTTTCTAGTGAAAAAAACCCCAAGTTTCCCTGACTTCCCTACGTTTGTACAGAAATACTATGCACAGACACCAAACATGAAGATGCAATAGCAAATATCACCCTAAAAGCTGGTAACATACTACAGTGATTATTTTTTCTTTATCTGTAATATATTTGTGTATATGAAAGGACAAAAAACTCCATTTTAAAGGATACACTTCATTTTTTCCACACTGCTCCAGCACCTGTGGGCATCTCTGTAACCACTCCCCCTCCCAAATAAAACAAGGAAGCAAATCTGTGTTTCACATTCAAGACTTCGTGATTATTATATCCGTATTTAAGTTTGACCTCTGGACATCACATCAAACATTACAAGAATTACAACCCCACTGTGCACAGCCCTTTAGAACCACAAAACAAAACATGGTGCTGCAATAAGCATCCTCCTACGTAGATAGGGGGTTTTCTAAGCCCTTGCATTATCATGCAGGAATTCGACTCACGGCGCACCTCCCGCACTGCAAGATAACATTATTTTTCATTTGCCTTTGTCACATTATTTTTCATCTGTCTTTGGTTAAGACCATGTGCACACAGAATTATTGTGGATCAGCTGACATACAGTAACTTGCTGAGATAACTTGATCTCAACCCTCAGCCGTGTTATGATTAATCTAGTGGGCCTGTAGCCTTTTAGAAAAACTGGTTTTTATACTTCCTCTTTGTGGAGCAATATGGTAGTGCAGAAAGGAAAGATACTGATAAAACTGAAGCCTACTAAATTACTGTTTTCACTTTGCCAGCCTCAGTTGCATAGTAAAGAGGTAGAAATTTTCCTTTATCACTTGTTCATTCAAAATAATCTTAGAAGTCATTCTTCCTTTCAGAAACAGCCTCAGACAAATGCTGAATGAGAGGTTCCCTCTTCAGCACCCTGCTGATGGGCACTGTAGAAATGTCTGTGCATCACGAAATACTGCAGTAAGTCAGCACTTCTGTTGAATGGTGCTATCCCTGACAACGACCCAAAATAGTGCAGGCTCATATTCCCACAAGCAAAGATTTTTTTTTTGCCCACAAGCAAAGATGATCATTTCAGAGCTCCCCTGGTAAAAATCAGCTTTGTACACAGAGCCCATAGAAGTCCACTGCACTGTTTATGGTTCTCAGCCTGTGTTTTCTTTTTCTCAGTCTCACCCAGTTGTGAGAGAACACAGCAATGAAATCAATTCCTTTTCCGACTGTGCCTTTATCTATTCCAAACTGCTAAGGCCACTATAACCGAGCTGAGTTGTGCAGGAGGTGGGAGAAATTCCAAGAGAGGCCAAAAGAGAGGACGCACCTTCAGGAGAGGAGGGATGTGGCATAAACCCTGTGTCTGTGGAAATTATTTTGAACCTCAGATCGGAAGATAGCAGGAATACTGCTAAATGCCCCACATCAGCACCACTGCTCTCTGGGACAACTCAGCACAGGGACCTTGGATTCATGTACGGATGCTCCGTGACTTTCTGAGCCCCAAATGAGCAGCTCTCCAGAAACGCCAAACTTTTGATTTGGAGGTGCTTTGGCCACCAAGCTGTCCTGTTTCTGAGGCCAGGGTAGCTTTTATTTCTACATTACCTACACAGGCAGATCATTAATTTGTTGTTGGCCAAAGTGCCCCTGTACATTACTGCAACACACAATGCAGCCTCTTTGTGTATAGCTTAAATTCTGCTGTCCAAGCTCACAGGCTAAAGATAAACATGTTGATGGCTTCAAAGCAGTTGGATAAAACCATGAGATAGCTCCAGTTCTATGCTCCTAATGTGCTCTGAAACACTAGGAGCTTTGACTGCTCAGATAGTATGGGATGTGTATGTGTGCACGTGTACATACCAATCACTTCAAAATGTTTTGTCTTCAAAAGCTCTGGCAGCTACTGCTGTAATCTAGCAACTCCAGTGGAGTATTTTCAAGCCTGTTTTAAGAATTGTGTACTCTAAATACTTAACAGACTTCTGATGAGGCACCAGGAATGCTGATGAACCCGAGAACCAAGCAAGAAAGGTGGAATGCAAATCAAGCCAGCAGCTGACATTGCAATTTGTTCCCTGTTGGACTCTAGCTCAGTGCTACCAATCTGCCAAAATGCAGTAAAACCAATGCTAGTGTTATATATATATAATTGATATTTCCTATAACATCAGCAACGCTTCACTGCTCTCTGTAGCAATAACTCTGGAATTAGTCAAACATGAGTGCGTGCAAATTTGGCACAACAGTAGTTTCAGAACAGACTGCAGACAACCTAAGCCCGTAATGCTTACAACCTTTAACCACTTCCAAGGAAAAGTAATAACACTGTGACTCCCACAGGTGAACAAATAGAGAAGAAAAAATTCAAGCGTGCCAGATTGCATTTTACATCATCAGCCCCTGAGGCAGCACTTCCTGGTGAATGCGGTAACAAAGTCTTAGAACTAACTGAAGGTTTACTTTGGTTTTATTGAAGTGTTAAGTTTCTTGAGTTTTATTAAGAGTGAGATCATTTTCTCTCAAATGTAATCAGAGGTTATTATTCCATATGATAGAAATCTATGGAAAATAATTAAAACAATCTCTGGGTTTCTCAATTCTGTAAGGAAATGCATATTTTAAAATAGTACTGCTTGCTTCAGAGAGTGAGGGGAGGGATATACAACAGACAGAAGATACATTTGAACTCCAAGACTAATGGAGTAACTACATCTATTTTAGTCCAATAATCCATCATTATTTCTTATTACCATCTAGTATCTTCCAGAGGAAATGCTTCCTGGAAAACACACAGAAAATATAAACCATCTGTGAAGAATTCTTTGAATGAATACATCTCTTATATTCCAGTGAAAGGACTTAACTTCCTGAATACTGAGTTTTAAATTCATTCTCTTGGGTTTTATGTCATTAACCTAACACTATATATTTTTGTTGTTGTTGTTGTTGTTATTGCTTTTCTTTATCAGAAGTGACAAAATGTCCAACCTATCTTTACCAGCATTAACCATTTTTATTCCCTTTTTAGTCAACTGCAAGTCAAGACACCACAGAAACAGGCATTCCCCTGTCATACCTCAGCTTGAGTACTTACAGTCAGGTTTTGTGCCCTTTCATGAATTCAGAAAGGTAGCCATTGCAGGGGTGGATTAGAGCTTTCAGCATATCAGTGCAAAAAATGCAGGAGGGGCTTGAAACCTCTATCAGAGTGCTGGCAAGCAAAGTTACTACTCAGAGGTTGGCACTTTGAGCAAGGAAGCAAAGATTTCTGCTGATGTCTGATAGGATGCATCCACCTGGTGCTCAGTCTTTTGGCATCTGACAAGTGGGAAACTGCTTGGTTTCTCTTTCTTTTCCCAAAAGCTGGTAACGTGTAGCTAGTGAGGAAAAGCAAACAAAACAAACCAACCAAACTTTCCCTTTTTCTGGTTTCCTGGTGAGGACACTAAGCTATTCCCAGTGTTCTTTCTTGCAAGTTCTCACCATTTATTTGCACCATTTATTTTCCCAATTTTTTTTTTTTTTTATTTCTTAAGTTCATATCTTTGTAGACCTTAGGTTATGAGGAAAAAAAAAAACAAAACCAAAATATTTTCATTTTAATCCAAGCTATTTGTTCTGATAACTGTACCAAAAAGCTGAAAACCCAAAGCCGTGCAAGATACTGTGTTGGTAGACTAAGAGAAAGAACTGGAAATCATGTTAAATCATCACTGGGCTTGAGTGGTGGCTGGAATCCAAACGTGGCCCATGGATTCCTGTGAGAAGAGCAGTCAGATCTATGATACCCATTTACACACACCAGTTGGAAATGCAATCCTGGCAACAAAATGCTGCCTAACACTGTGCTACACCACTATTCAGATTATTCATAGAGGAAAAACGTCTGCAGAGCCAGAAATGTTATCAGTATTTCCTGCATGCTCATACCTGTGCATGCTCACCGAAGCACAAACACACCTTTTTCATCTACACCAAGATCCTTCCAGAGATGGTACAAAGCACTTAAAAAACAGATCGATAATCATCAATATACAGCAACAAACCTTTTTTTTCCTCCCCTAGTCTTGGGATCCTCAATTAGTTGTCTCACGAATTTGTGTCATATTTCACTCTCTCATTTTACTCAGAATTTCTGTAAGACCCTTTAACAAACCTTTGTGTGACCCCAATTTCATGCCATTAAGTTATCTAGGTTTTCTAAATCGATATGGAAATAATAAAAATTCATTGTTCACCAGATGTCCCTGGTTGACATATAAGAAATAGCACTGTCACTGCAACAACATTATGTATGCAAATATATACAGATGCTACCAGAGCTACTGCACTCTTAAACATCGGTCAATAAAAATTAAGCATCTTCTAGCCTTAAACCAATGACCCTTAAAAGAAATAAGGGTGAAAAGAGGAAAGGGTGAAGGAAAGAAATAAGTATGGGCTCATCATCCCACTAATTTACAACTGAGGTGCACCTAGAAAAAGAGACACCTAAGTGGCTCACTAAGTGGAAAGAGCAACATGTGGCATAACAATCTTTTATGTCCCAAAACGCCATCTATGTGACTCACAGAACAAAATTCCTGGAAAGAAGACATCATGAGAGCAATCATTCACTGACCCAGCATTTCAGGGCAGGAAGGAACTACTCTTTACTGCTATGAAATAATGACTTGTATTACTTTTCTGCTTTAAAATAACTGTCCTCACAATCTGCTTTAAAGTGTTACAGCAATTCGATTTATACATAAAGCTCAGCAAGCAGAATATATAGAAATATTTATAAAACTACAATTCTGACACTTCAACTCTCAGTCTGCAGTCTTCCTGTTAGTTTTAAATGTTTTAATTCTCACTGCTATATATTATAGGTGTATTATTTCAGGTTGCCCTGATGATGAATTCCTGAGTGCAACTACCTGAACAACCAGCCCCCAAAATGCAATAATTATGAAAGACATATGGTGTAGAGCCCACAGCAGCAGCATACTGCATCTTATTATCCACTCAGCATCATTACTGCAGTACACAAAATTAGGTTTTTCTGAGAAAATCTGCAGTAAAGAACAATTTAAGTAGCCAGCCCTTAATGTGGTATTTCTTTCAAAATAGAATGTTTCACAGAAATACCTTGACCTTGCCAGTGCCTCACCCAGGGGTTTCAGGCGTGGTGAGATGCTGTGGGTGGTTTGAAGAGATGCTGTTCACCAAACAGAAAGAAACAAAGTCTTAACTACTGGCCAAGGTAGCTCACAGGGCTTGGCATTGCTCTGCACACTTATTCTCCATGCGGGCAGACATCTTGAGTACCTTAAATACAGGATGTCGAGCCTGAGGAATTCTATACTCACTGGCAGCTCCAGCTACTCCCAGATGGCAAACAGTGTTCCTCCCCACACATACACCAACGTGTTTCTGAATGGGCAGAGTGAGATTTGAAAATGAGGCTTGCTTTCCAGTTTTTCATAGTGTTTTTTAAACAGAGATTATAAAAACCAGTGTTTCTGGAACTCAATACATCCAAAGGTGTAAAACAAAGGAGTAGCACCTTGGTATCAGTACAATCTAATCCACACTGGATGTTGTCCTGGCTTAAGGGCATTGATTTCTGTGTTTAGAAGGGTTTCACAGAACTCTTCTGATAATTTGTGTGTCTGAAACAAATCCGAAGTCAGAGTGAGTAGGAAGTATAACTGGGACCAGAAGTGAAGAATCAGCAAATTCTCAAGCAGGCTTTCATGCTAAATGATTAATAGCCATACGATCAACACACATGCTCATGAAAACACCAGTAATGATTTTTTGAGAATCTGGGTCAAAGGACTTTTCATATTAAAAGTAGGGAATTATTAAAAACCAAAAATGGCATTAGACACCCAACTCCTATTGAGCTTTAATGAAAAATGAACACCTACCTGCCATTCACACCTTTGATAAGCTCCCCTTTAATATTAACCAGGGTTTTGAATATTTCCAGATGCCAACCACAAACACTGGGAAAAAGCACTTTTTAAAGACTTTTCAAATGCACACTTTGTATTCCTTTGTTGTTCTGATTGCCTGTATGCAGATGTATTTCCAGAATTGTTTCCTATATATTGTTCTCTTGCTTTGGGGTCACCAGTTGGAAATAACCTGTTCCTAATTCATCTTGGCTGCTAAGTACTCATTAGTGACAAGAGTTTACATGAAAGAACACTGAAAGGAAGAGGAAAAAACCTAGTCCACAAAGTGATTTAAAAGCGGGGCATCTGAATAGTGGACTTAGATGAATATTTTTTGCCTCCTACCTGTAAAATGAAGAAAGCGTGATATTCTCACTTCAGAAAATTGTCTATCTGAAGCAATTTATAACTGAAAAGTAGTTCAGCAGAAGTAAAACAAAACAAAACAAAAAAGAACACACACACAAAAAATTAATTGACTACTGGTCTATGAGACAAATGGAGAACTGAAGCAGAAAGCCCTCTCACAAGGACATGTAATTAAGCTGTTACCAGCCAGCAGAGCTACAGCATGCCACAGGTTGGACTTGGGCTCCCTGCAAGAAAGGCAGGGTTGTTGTCCCATTTTCTGAGCAGTCCTATCACTTCTGTTGCCAGCTTTTTTTCCTTTTATCCTCCAGTGTAGAGCCATTCTATGGCAAGCTTTCATGCCATGTATATTTTCCTCCATGGTAGTAGTTTCCTTTATCTTACCTTTCTTCATCTTGAAGATCTTTCAGAATCAAAACCAATTTGACAATTTACTGGTGTGCTGTGCTGTGCAGTGCAGAGTAGCCTATTATCAATGCCACAACAGAGGATCTCACTTCTTTTGATCACTTAATGCTACAGAGCATGTAAAAACTCTTACACCAAATGCATGTAGCACATGAAGTGATCAAACAGTGTTCGTTGACTGGACTGTGAAATCCCTCAGATAGCTGGAAGGGGAAAGCAAAATCTGATAGTTACCTCTACGTTCTCTGCTCCTGCTGCTAACAACCCCCAAGGTTTGAAAGACATGGTTTTGGCATCTTAAAAAAACAAAACAAAACACCACCCTGTGGAAGAGAAGTGCTACAAATGAAAGGGCTCTGTACAAGAAATCATTAGTGTTTGTGAACAGCTTCTACAAGGTAGAAATCTCTGGGGGGAAGCATTGCAAAATAGCACGAGCACCTTCGACAATATGCTCCTCAATTATCAAGAAGTTCCTTAATTGTATTTAAGAAGAAATCTGCCAGATGACTGAAGAGGCTGACCTCAAGAAAATCAGAAAAGATCAAAACTGAATTTAACCCACTCCAAGGGAACTTTGCCTCTAAGAGAGCTCAATACTGTCAGGCTCTGAATGCCTTCTGTGAAGCAGGGAACAGTCGTGAATGCTGTTGTCCTTACTGGAATGGTCAGTATCAGGCTTGAACGATGTCCAAATATATTCGTGTTCATGAACACAGTGTTGCTTTAAAAAATCCCTAACAATGCCTAAATACTTGCTTTACAACACGTAAAACAACAGCCATTAACAGCCAAAATGCAAAATGCATCATTATCTTTAAAATGCACACGGGAAGGGAACAGCATCATCCTTTTAGTTACAAACTCTTCACTTACAACAGGCTTGTATTACAGTTGGAAAGCATCATTTTTGGAAATGGGGCATGTTAGGCAACCAGCAATCAATTGTTTAGGGCAGCATTCTAGCCTCACTGGTGGTGTACTCCTGATTTCAGCCCTTACTTCATCTACTTTCTTCTCTTTCTGGTTTTTATTATACTTGGCATATATTTGCTTCAGAAAGTTAAAAGTCAGAAGGAACTCCTCAGAAGTCAAGGCTGCTTTAGAAATAGTAACATGCTAAAAACAGAACATCTCTCATTAGAGTTACTTGTCACTTTTTCAGAGCTTCTGCCTCGTACTGCTATTCTCACACATTTCACTGTGGAAGAGATGTGATGGTAAAATATTTGAAAGACAGCTGATGCAAATTATGTGCTTCCCATTTTTATATTTCTTTTTAATTCTGTCTTTACTAAGATCAAGGTTTTACTAGAAAGAGCTTAGTAGAAAGCAGATATATAACTGTTTTTCCTTTTCATACTTCTACAGCTTTAATGATAGTGAGGGACTATTAGAAAAAGAAAAAAAAGTGTATGAATAATTTCACTGCTATTTGGTCAGATAAGCTTTTGCAACTACATCAGGGTGGCAGAGAAAAGAATGGGCATTTCTGAAAGGAAAGGGGGGGAAAAAAAAGCATCAAAAAACCTGCAGAGACCCATTGGAAATGGGACTACCTAAAAACACAGCAGGGGAAAAAAGCCTGCATCTTAAATAGCCTCATGGGAAGCTTATGTTTGAAATATCTTGTGATGTGCACCAGATAACCCAATGTCTTGCTGACTTTGCTGGTGTCACAGAGGTGAGGTTTCCACATGGGTGAACAAACCACTCGAGCAATTTATTCAAAAACATTAGACTCAAATTGGCTTTCATACAGCACCAGGCAAGGTAGGTGTGTGTGCATAGCCATGCACACATACTGCCTTTCTGACATTCTTCTGTGCTAAATGAGACAACTTAAAGGCTATAAAAAGAAAACCCTATTTCTTTTCCTTCTCTTATTTTTTCCAAATTGTTCTTTGCCCACAAATAGTCTCATTAAGCAGTAACACCATCAGAGGACATTAGGCACACATTCTTTCACCTGAAGTGAAGCTCTACCTTTTTGCCACTTCTGCTTTACCAGTGCAATTGCTAACAGGTTTCTTGGCTCTGCCAGTGCAAAGGGCATTTGTGATTGACAGATCTCCCCAGTAAACATTCTCCCATTTCCTCTTTCAGCTCAGGCAGAGCATTGTGCAGGTGCTGTGCCCACCCTGCTGTGAGGAAACTCCACAAACTCCAGCATAAAGAACACACCACAAGCAAGGAATCCACTGGAGCTGCTCTGCCACTGAGCTCCGCTTCTTATATTACAGGAGGGCTTACATTAATGCCTAGACAATTTTAATTATGATTATTTTCTGTGCTGCATCCCACACTCAAACACTGAACTTGAAGCAGAAAGGGAGGTGCTGACAGTCAGCCCCTTTTCCACCTGCTCTCACCAATATAAACCCATCACGACCTGAGGACACCTCCATGAATGCTTGTATCTCTCTATATTTGATGTATGCAGATGTATAGAGGGGAGTGATGAGGTGAAACAGCCCCTTCCCCTGCCCACTCTCCATGCAGAGGGGTAAGAACAAGGATTCCTGATTAATTACTTATCAAGGAGAATCACCTTAATTAGGGTCAAATTCTGCAGCAGACAGCTTAATTCATTCTTCAGTTTCTGTGTGTGAACATATATCTTTCTACAGAACAATTGATTTGCATCTCAATTCACACTCTTAAATTGTATTTTTTATTTTTTAAAGGAAAAAGAAATTAAAATGGTATCTTTTGAAACTAGCGTATCTGTTCAGAGGAAGACCCAAGTGTCATAAGGAATTAAAATTAATGTTTCCTGCTTTTTTACTCCTGTTATCCTACTGAAGAAATTCTTGCAGAGGTTACACTACTAGTGGGATCAGGGCAGTTCTCAGCCCCTTAAACTCCTGGCTGAGGTGCTGATCCCAGTGAAGGAGAAAGACGCATTCCCAGACAGAGAAGTACTCAGACACACAGGAAATCTTGTGCTGTCACAGGTACCTGTTTATACCTATGTGTACACCAAGGGAAGGTAGCTGGCTTCTGTTCCTTCTCATTACCTTTGTAACAATTATTTCAAAAGACAATTTTCTTATTAAAAAAATAAAATAAATTCCCCCTCTGGCATATGGCTAAAATTATTTCATTTGGAAAGGTGTCATGGATTCACTGTTACAAACCATAAAATGGCCACTGCTTGCTGTATTTATCTTTATGTACTTATTAGCATTGATACTGAGTAAGGAAAGGTTTTAGCTTGACTCTTAGTAAGTGAGATGTACAAAAACAGGAAAAAATAGATGTGAACAATTGTTTAGTCTTAGGAGGTAATGAAACTCAATGTGAAGCCTCACAGGGATGAGACTCACAGGGAGATGGCCTATGATCCACTAGAGGCTTGCTTTGGAAGCTTTAGACAAAAAATAAATAAAAGAGGAAAAAATACATAACCAAATATTATGCTCTTAATACTTTCTGAGTGTTTTTAATAAAGGAACCTAAGACATGGAGGTAAATCTTCCATATACAGTGTCTAAGTTCTTTGTCATTCTTGTACCTGTTGGACAACAGGTGTAAGGTTTACTGGGTACAGAAGCAAACAAAAATGGGGAGCAGCACAGTAGGAGCAGCCTTTAGCCTTGGAGATGTAATTTATGATTTATAACATCAGCATTTCTTTCCTGACAATTTATAATGTGATGATTATAAATCCACAGTATGAACTAGATTCCAATTACTTGTGAAACGTTTTTGCATCACATTTACAGCCATAAAAACAAACAGAAAAGCTGTCATTGGGCAGCCCTCAACTCAGAGGGATTTAGACCCGGTTTAGGAAATACTCTACCCTTGTTTCAAGCCATGTAATTGTGGGCTGGGATACTTTCCACCTCAGTGAGTAGAATACTGGGATACTCCTTACTCTGACAAGTCCAAGGCCTTCCTGCCAGGCAGTTCCCACCACCATCCTCCACAACCATTCCAAAAGCAGAAATATATCTGCTTAATGGATGTTGCTATACAGTTTCCAGCTTTCCCTGCCCACTCTCCCCTCCTCCCCAAGATTTACTGGACAAGCTGAAGTTTTCCAGCTTCCTTGGTTCCCCTTTCTGGGGCACAGCCTGACAAAGAAGCGAGCCCACTCCACACCTGCCCTGTTCCAGGAGAAAAAGCCATGTAAAAGAGAATTGTAATGGGAAGTGCCAGGTTAGCAGAGCCTGACAGAACCTTCAGGGATCTTTGAAAACACATTAATGACTGCAACATAAGCCCACTACAGTGTTATAGGACCTTCCCAAGCCTAGTCCTAAAGAAGTTTCCTATGAAACAGTGGTGTCAGATTATGAAATTAAAGCTTGCCCTCTCCTTGCCCTCCTTCTTCCTTATAATATATATACCCTACAACCCACATAATGTCCTCCTGCCCCACAAAAAACACCAAAATTATTTTCAAAGGAGAACATGGTAAAATGTGAATATACAAAACATTGTGCACAGACGCTGCCTTTCTGCTCCCCTCGGGCACTCCCTTTAGGAATACTGTTGTTGGTAGTAATTTGCTTTGCTTCAAAAAGCAAATGAGTGCAAAATAACAAATGCAAAGAGTGAAAATAATGCAGAAATACATATTGAAAAATTGTATAGGCTGCAAAAAATAATTTTATATTATGTAGACTTAGAAAAACAATTTAATGTAGATACTGTCTGAAGAAAAAAGTATTTCATACCTTCTTGCTGCTGCTAGAACAGCTTCAGCAAACAGTTCTAACCAACCCAGTGAGCCAAATCATAAAGCTTCAGGCAGTCACAAAAAGCTATTGATTTTTAAGGGAAAAAAAAAAAAAAAAAAGGCTTTTCTAGCTGTAAATTCCTATTGATGTGTGACAAAAGTGTGCAAGTGGCATTTGCCAGTATAGCCATTGTGGGAAAAGCCAAGATTGCAGCTTCTCTGGTTAAGCTCCTCAGAAGTTTATTGTGGTCAGCCTCAGCCTGCTCCATCCCATCCTGGATCAAATAAAACACACCACATATGATTCCCAAGAGCAATAATCAGAACTGAGGGTTTCAGATTCTGCTGGAAACAAAATTACAGGAAGAAGAAATGAACTGGATATTTCTTTTTATTGCTGGGAAACAGATTTCTAACAGCTAACTATGTGGATTTATTTTATTTTTTTGAAGTTAGCTCACCCATCCTGTGTAGATATGTCACTGATGGTTCCTTCCTTGCCCTGACCCACACTCAGGTCTAAGGGAATGAGATCCCTGCTCACCTTGCACAGGGCAGGTCTCCATTCCCTACAAGCACAGGCATTTCAAAAGCCAGGGTTAGGCCATCCCAAGAAAGGATGACATGAAGCTGAACTATAGGTTATTCCTCCCTTCTCTGAACATCATCTCACTTGTTTTCCCTCCTCCTTACAGTGGAAAAAAAAGAGCTCATTCCCATTGACCTGGGTCCTCTGGTCACCATCAGGTGGGACAACTCATCAGTGCCTTTAGGGCTGACAGCAACCTTTTCAGGCTGGAGGTGTGTCTGAAGAACAGGTTGGGCCACTTTCTCCTGCAGATAAAAGCTATAAAGATGGGATAATAAACTTTCAACAGTGTCTAAGGCACTCAGATGCAAAGCTGCCAGCAGCTGATGCTGCATAAAACACTGCAACCCAACTTTATTACTGCTTTTACTCATATGACCTAGAAGGGTTTGATTACATCTACCCATAATATATTCACATTTCTGCCTGGATATACTATGACTTGCACTCAGTCTCTCACCTTAAATATGCTGTTGAGAAAACGAGCTGGGGAGGTCCCAGGAGTGCAAACTGATAACAGTTTTTTAAATTGTAGGGTGGGAGACACAGGTAAATATTTCTTTTGCTACACATGTAACAAAATGACCTGCTGAAATTATATTGTCAGAGTTTCCAACCAAATGCAGCAAAACATAAAAGGCCTGTGCACTTGACCAGTGCCTGATAATTCAGACATTCAATACGTGAGAATAAATCAAGTCTGGGTAGAGCCACACAGCAGCTAAAAGGATAAAAAACATTCACTGAGTTTCAAGCATTTGACAAAACCATTTCCTTCTAGACCTTCATTTTGGAGCTCAGCACCTAAAAGAGAATAGAGATGGGAAGCTCCAAAGATTTCACAAGCTTTTGTTCTGATCTCCCTGTGCCTGAAGAAGCTGCTCCATTTTCCAGCTGCTTCTTGCACCACTTTCTAAGGGTAGGATGGACTAAATTCTGTGTTTACTTTAACATGTAATTCTGGGAAACAACTGTTTGCCACCTTCCAGAGTTATTCACTGGAGGGTTTGTCCAGGTTTGTTAGCAGCAGTGAAGCAGCAGTGAAGGAGCTGACAGAGGAAAGGGCCATCACTTGTACCCTAAAATGACCTCACTGCTTCGTATTACAATAATAAATATATAATAACATTGTGCATTTAAAAAAAAACAAACAACCCAAAACAAACAACAAAAACCTTTCACAGTCTTCAGGATATGATTGCCAGCATCCCATTACAGATTCCGTGGGGCTGGTGTTTATTAATAAATACGACTGAACCTCAAACCCTCACGGAATAAACACAGCTAGGATGCATGTGAAGTACTTGCCTGCACCTGCCAACACTCGTCTCACTCTTGCAGAGGCTACACAAAGCAGCAAGAGAGTCTCAGGGTTCAGAGACTCCCAGCTTAATACTTTCTAGTGCTGTCGGCTGCCAGAGTAATTTTAGTGTCTCCATTTCGGCTCATCTTTTGTACAACAGGGATAACATCTACGATGCCAGAGAAGATGCAAGGACATGGTGCTGCTCACGAAAATAAGACAGCAGAACCCACAGAGATTGGCAAGAACATGAAGATCTTTCAATCACACATCTCGGTCTGCAAAGTGCAAGTCAGGACACTTGGAAAAAGAGAGGATCTTTTGTGTGCCTTTGCACTTTTTCCTTTTATGCAGAAAACCCAAAGTCTTTTTTAAAGGAAATCTAAGCCAAGGCAAACTAGATATATATCGATTAATCATGTTCATATTATGTCTGGAAATCATTTCTGCCATCTCCTCTTTGAGAAGTTATATTTAGAGTTGGGGTAGGAGTATATTTAGATGGAAGGGAAAATACATAGAAGAAACTGCATCTGCAATCACATTTCCTGATTAGATCTTACCAGAGTGCTGTCTCAGTGCTGCCTAAACATGGGGTAGTAAATGCCTTCAGTGCTCAGTCTCATGCTCCCTATCCCTGCCTTCTCTGCAAATCAATGATTGGGTCATATGTATGAATTGGTTTTTGTTTCTTGGGGTTTTTCTTGATTATTTTTGAGGGCTTTTTTCGTTTTATTCCTCAGCTATAAGCATAGGCCCTAACTCCAAGCACGAAACTCCCTACTGGGCAAGGGGAAAAATGGAATCAAAAGCTCATTTTTTGTTATAAGAATCACCTTAATAATCTCTTGAACAAATGTATGGCTTTAAGGAGATACATAAAACAGTGAACACGGATAGGCAGAAAGGTGCATTTGATCCCTTCCCTCTTGTTTATATTGAATAGAAGGTAAAATTGTCTCTATCAAGAAGACACAGAGGTTATAAGAGTAAAGCATCATGAAAACCTGCAGTAATCCAAGCTCAAAAATACCTTGTTAGTATAAATGGAATTGAAAACTTTGAAGATTTACATGCCTCAATAAGCAGTTTTATTACTTCCATACCTTAACTTATTCACAGTGTGTACTTGGACTGGTAAAAACAAACATTTAACTAGATTTTTTTTCTTTTTTTTCTCTGAATATGGGTGTGCATTGAAAAAGATGAAGGTTCAGTCTTCCAAGCTTTGTAGTATTATGAGCTTTGTTAGCAGAAAGAGAGAGGATGTGAAGAAGCAACAATCAGCTTTATGACAGACACTTCATTAACCCACATACTTCATAATTTGCTCACTGAACTAGCTGCTTTTCCTCTTCTCTCAGCAGGAACATAAATAGCAAAGACTATCATGAGCTGTTATGCTACTGGAAGACTGTTAATCTTACCAAATATACCACAGAGCATTTACTGCTAAATATTTATTTATTTAGATTTAGAGCCTGATTAAAGGGAAAACAAAACCGATATATCTTGAAGATGCCTCTCAACTGATACCTAAATTGCAGCACTGCGCTTGAATAAAACTCAGCTGAGCTAGAGAATTTAAAGAAACCAAGTGTTTTACCCCACCAGCAATTCCTCCACATATTGTCTAGGTAGCAAAAATGCATCTGCAGGAAAATATCAGCCTGTGTTTCAAGAAGGACCAATGTGGCAGGGGATGGAAAAAGACGGAGTGGGACCAGCAGAGCTCTTTCCTGCCTTGAACTGGGCAGGACAATTTGTGTCTGAGCTCGCACAGAGAGGGAAATGATGATGAAGAGCTAATCCAAGCTTGTGTGGTGCAGCTCCCATGAGAGGGGTCTGCAGGCACAAGGAGCGAGCCTTGAGGGAAGTTTTGGTTTGGGTTCTGGCTGTGATTTTAACAGTCAGTTCTATCAGTTGCTCCAAACCACCTGCATCAAGACCCCATAAAACCTCCCTCTCTTCAAAGAGGAGCCTTGCAATATGCTGTGATAGTAAGAGCCCTTTCCACTGGAGAGAGGGGACAATTGGTGAGAGGAGTGTATGAGTGTCCACACAAGTAGTAGAGAGCTGGGAAACAAAATAATTAACACTGAAATAAATGCAATTATTCACCTGCAAGAATAAAGGGCAATCAGTGGTACAATCTCCTTGCTTTTTCCCTCTATTTATTTGTTGTGAATCTGAGCGAACGTTGCTCACAGTGGGACATTTTTGATGGCCTTCGGTAGGCTTTGATGAGGCTCACATTTGCTCATTTGCACAATGTATTTATCTGCACCACCAGCAGCGTTGATCAGCATGGAGCAGCAAAGCCCTATGAATGCTTTAAATAAACCCCCACTTGTTAAACCATCCTCAGCTCAGATTCGGGGAGCTTTATATAGCAAACATTACCTGAGTCATTCCTCTGGGAGAATTCTGGACTGAATGATGAGAAGACGTTTCCAAAAATGCTTAAAGGGCTATTAATGGAAGTTGTGCTCCTAAGTTATTTAAGTGCTTTTGAAAGTCCAAAACAAAATACAGCTCAGCAATGGGAATCACCAGATGAACCTTTCTGTTATACTTATTGCAAAAACAATAAGATAGAATCAAATTCCGCAAAAATGAAAGGTTTCTAAATTTACACCAGCAAGCAACTGATTAAAGAATTAAAGAATCATCTATTCACATGAGCTCAAACACCTCCATAAAGACCACTGCAGTTCCACAGCTGCAGTATGCCAGAGGGCTTTGGTGACTCCCAGTTTAGCCCAAGTTGAAGTTTAGCAAGGGCAAGTTCTAAGTTCTGTATCTGGGATAGGATAACCCTGGATATACGAACAGACTGGGGAATGAGATGCTGGAAATCAGCGCCACGGAAGGGGATCTGGTTGATGGCAAGTTGAACATGAGCAGTGCCCTGGCAGCCAGGAGGGCCACCCGTGTCCTGGGGGGCATCAGGCAGCACAGCATGGCCAGCCAGGCAAGGGAGGGGATTGTCCCGCTCTGCTCTGCACTAGGGAGGCCTCACCTCGAGTGCTGGGGGCAGTTTTGGGTGCCACAATATAAAAAAGAGATTATTGCTCTCTACAGCTGAAAGGAGACTGTAGCCAGGTGCAGGTCAGTCTCTTCTCTCAGGCAACCAGTGACAGGGCAAGAGGAGATGGCCTCAAGCTGCATGAGGGGAGATTCAGGCTGGACATCAGGAAGAACTTCTTCACTGAAAGGCTGCCTGTTCTCAGGGGCGTGGTGGAGTCACCATCCCTGGAAGTGTTCAGGAAATGACTGGACGTGGCACTTAGTGCTATGGTTTAGTTGGCATGGTGGTGTTGGGTCAAAGGTTGTGCTTGATGATATCAGAGATCTTTCCCAACCTTCACAAATCTATGATATACAGCCCAGTGTCAAGTAACAATTCCATAATAACCTGAAGAGCAAAAACATGGAGTGATGTCTTTGTCTAACCTTCCTATAAGCCCACTCTGAAACCATGATGACACCCCAGATTTCCTGTTCCACCACAGGAGAGTTACAGACTATGAAATTCCAGTCTGTGATTGGTATGTGTGAGGCAGAGCACCACTAGGATGCTGGAGATTCCATAATATAAATTTAAATAGCAATATATCAGCACACTGTTCAAAATAACATTTAGTTTTTAAACTGCCAAGTCTGGCCTTGCTTAAATACTTTCCTTGAAAAAAGAAATTGTTTCTTTCAGAATGATTTTTTCATGAAAGAACTTTATTTCCAAGGCATATTAGTTTCTGATGTATAAGCATTTTAACCCCCTCGAAAACAGTCTGCCAGAAAATTTATGATCACCTTTTCTCTTTTCTTCCTCTGATTAAGCACATTTGCAGTTGGAATGCATCGAGCTGGCAATGCTAGTTTTATCTCATTAGAAAGTATAAATCCTTGCTACATCACCATTCACCTGGGTACAGATTTTAAATTACTGGTACAAGAGTCAGAGAGTGTCAGGCTACAGAGAGACAAAGCTTGCAAGGAGAGGAAATCTCTTCCCAATAACCAACCAAAAATGGAGGGGGGAGAGGACAAACTTTCATACTGACAAGGCCATGTTTAGGTATGAGCATCAAAAAGCAACGAAAATAATTGAAATTTGTTCTCCCTGTAAATCTTGCTTTTTTGTAACTTTACATGAGCCGACTGTACCACCACTATTACAGAGCTCCTGTGAGGCCTTTTGGTTGTAAAAGCATTTTCTTCTACTAATTCCATTAAAAAGAAAGTTTCAGGCATGAATATTTGATTGACACATTATTAGGAAAAGTATGAGAAAAGCAGCAGTGTCGCATTAAGCTCCACTGCCACAGCCATCATCTTTCCCAGCATATCTCTGTATCTTCCCTGCACAGCGAAAAGGCAAAAGGAGAGAAAAGACTGTGCTCATTAGGAAGAAAAATGGAAGCAGCTCTTCTGAGCATCCCATCTGCTGCCATCGTGTCAGAGATATCACATTTTACTGCTGTCACCAGCAGGTGCATGCAATTAGGTGACAACAGAATGAACTATGGCTTCCCAGTGACTGTTTCGAGCAGATTTCAGACTGTTGGCAAGTGTGAGATAACAGGCTATGGGCATTAGCCACTGAATAATTCCTGGAATTCACATGAAAAATGTACAGGTGATTAATTTTGGTGTAGAAGACAACTGCAAGAAGTGATAGACACAGCAACTGCAACAAAGCAGAGGACGATGGAGGGCACGGGCTGGGCTAATTCAGGCTATTGCAGTTATTATGAAGACATAATAAGGCCAGGCTGTTCAATTCTGATCTCATTTACAGTAACATATCTGGACAATCAAGCCCAAAACAAATGCATAGAAATACATCCTCAGCATGTTGAAGGACTAGGGACAGTGCTTGGATGTTTTCTACTCCTTTCACCTAAATATATTGTTACTGTTCACAACTGGTGGCTAATTAACAGTAGGGTTAATGACCATTAGAAGCTCACCAACTTTCACACGAGGCAAAAAGCGTTAACATAATGTTGGTTTGTCTTGGGTTGTGGCTAACGTGCAGATCACTAACAAAAGGACAGCTGAAATGCCTGTTTTCCTGTAGTGTTGCACAGAAAAAGGAGGAAGCCCCAGTGAAGCAGACAGAGCAAGGACAATGTTCCTGCAGGAGCACGTCCGAGTCACAGCCCTTGGGGACGAAGCTGTACTGCCAGTGACTATTCATGTGCAACTCTGCTGTGCCACACAAAGATGGCAGAAATTACTGTAATAGCCGAAACATTCTTCCCACCAACGGCTTCTTTCTGAGTGCTGGGTGTCTCCTTTGTACTGAATCCCCTGTGTTTACAGGGCTCTATTCACACTTGCTGGGGAATATTCCTCCCTTCCTTATCTGAATACAACAATGCAGGCAAAACACCTTCTCTTCTGTTGTCTAAGGTGATAATGGAGAATTGCAGAAACTTGTCAGGGGCTGTGAGATGCCTTCACAGTGCTCGCAGAAAATCATCACCCAAAACATGAACAAAGGCTAATTTTTCCAGGCTAAGAAAAAAAATCTTTGGGGACTTAAATTAAAGAGCACAGCAATGCAAAACATTAAACCGTATTTGTTAGCTTCATCTGACTATTAAGTATTTTACCTCCTGGTAGGCAATTCTCAAGAATAACAGCCTTGTACTGAATGATAAGCTGGTGTTCACCCCTCATGGCAGAAGTTCTTTCTGAATTTCAATTCAGTAACTGGGAGTGGCAAAGCCATTTTTACCATGTCTGGCATAAACCACTTCAATGGGATCAATACAGGACTGCAACATGCCCAGGCAACTTGCTTTAATACAAGCCAGTATATAAATCTTATAACAGAAGATTTCTTTTTTCATAAGTCACAGCTTGTTTTAGGAATGATTTATCCACAGAGATTGTCCTCTTTCTCCAGTCAAAAGTGTTAATGCAACACTCAAGCAAAACTGTTCTCCGTGCAGATGTTTTATCCTTAAGGAGAAAGGAATACAGCTTTTGAAATCATATTGTACCCCATAAATGTACTGAGCAAGTTAGGGAAACTGAGCCATTTTCAAATAAGGTAATTATGATGGAGCAGCTCCCTAAACCACACCACAGTAAGGATGCAAAAATTATACCCTAAAGTAAAAACAGCAGTTTCCAAAGCAAGCAACAACTTTTTAGGTCATGTTTCTGACCCCTGTTACCTTATTGCGAGTCTCATAATATCCGTTCTTTTATTTTAAGAATTTAACTACCAGAGTCATGGAATGTGGAAATTTCAGTTTTTATTATATTTTAAGGTACATCTCCAGCTATGAAAAGCACAGCTTAAAGTTCAAGCCAGCTGAGGAGTTTAAAAGGGTCAAGTTTACTTTTTTTTTGTAGATTCACATAATGTAATGATGCAAGTGTCATAGTTCACATGCTGAAAGGCAATAAAACATGCTGCTTGAGAAAAATAAAACCAACGGAATTAGCTATAAAGAAAAGCTTGCACTAAAGGGAACTGAATTCACACCACTAATTACTGCAGAATATAAAACAGCATTTCCAATAAGCAGAAATGGGTACAATTATTTTTTATAATTAAATGTTGTTATGACTCAGCAGATGGATTCAGTGCCGTTGCCATTGTTCAAACTTTCTCAAGCAGCAATGCAGCTTTTAATGGGAAGCTCAGAAAACACTGCACCAGACCTGTCTGTAGAAGTTACACTATTTTGAAAACGGGAAAGTAAAGAGGGCAAAACTTCTCTTCCCCACCTTGGCCCAACAAAAATTAGGTAAACAAGCACGGGTGAAGAAGCACCCACACCGTTTCACCTCCACAAAGGCAGCATTTGTCTTTCTGGTTTCAAAACATGCTCTTTGAGCACTTATCCAGTGCTCTCAGACCTCTTCCCATTACAAATTTCCACAGAGCAAACTCACGTCCACGAACCCACTCTTTTGGCAGCAGCCCTTGCTGACGAGAGGGAAGCATGAGGAGTCTCCTTAGTCAGCTTCCTCAGCCCGTGTTTGCTCCCCAGTCACTCAAATCAAGGAAAGGAACTAAATCTAGGGCAGCTCCACGAACTGCCTATGTAAATCAGCTGCTCTGCCTGTAAACTAGGAGCAGCATTTTCACCTCCCACCACACTGATGCCAGTGCCATGGGAATTCTCTGGGATTCAGAGAGAAATAGCTCCTTGTTTCACTTTGACCTGTGCCCGTGCTGTAGCGAATAGATGCCTATGTGCAAACAGCAACAGTGCCAGGCTGGAAAAAATCCCAGACATCACAGAGGACAGCACTTTGCACGATAACCAGGTCTCCCAGACATAAAATGCTTTGATTAAATTGGGGCAGCTCTGAAGCAGGCAGGCAAAGGCAGTATCGATGTTTTCTCATATGTAAAGATATTAGTGAAGATTCTGACTTGAGTAATATTTTCCAGCATAGCTGAGCTTTAAATTTAATGAGATCCTCATTTATATTCTGGAAAAAGGAAGAGAACAGAAAACTGCACATGTACTGGAAATCAGCAACAAATAACATTAAGGCAAGCAAATAAAAACATGTATTGGTAACTTTTAGCCTTGTGCTCCCTGGTCTTATTAAAACCTTGGCTGGAGCTGCTATCACAGCAGCTCTACCCTGCAACCCTAACAGGTCGTATCAACAATCTCATTGTGCAGTAAGAGATGCAGGGAGCCACTTACTGAGTTATGGCCACAGGGACAGACACCCTCAGGGGCTGCTGGGCCAGGGAGAGCCACAGCACAACCAAAGCCAGTGTCTGATAAAATTTAAGGAAGCACAGAAGAGAAGTAACTGTTTTTTCCTCCTCTGTCTCCACTGAACTTAGAGGGGATTGCAGACTTCCTCAAAGGATGGCAAGAATGAAATAAACAGTTTAAAAGGTGGAACAGAGGGATGGCTACAGGCAGTGCAAGCAATAAACTCCAATTCCACATTTGCCATCTAACAAGTTTTTTAATATATCTTTTCACCCTATGACTTTAATATTAAACTTGGCAAGTAGGCAAGCCAAGCAATCAAACAAATCTGACAGAACATACTTAATATAATATTCTCAAAACAAGCCAATTGGAGTCAATATGTACAACTCCCTTTCATTGGAATATATGCTTGTGTGTCTCACATCTGCAGGTAGTTCAATAATATTAATGAGAATTTATGTACCTGAGAAGTGAGTAAGTTTCTGGTTCAGATATAGTGGTTATGCTCCTGGCTGCCCGGAAGAAAGCATGCTAGGAAATTGCTAAACATATTTTGCTTCATTTCTTTAAGTTATAGCTGGCTGTAAATTACATTTAATAAACCCATTATTCAAACCCTTTTGAGAACATTTAAGCACCAATAATGTTTACTATGCTAATGCACTGTGAGCTGTTATAAGCCATGTATCTTACTGAAAGTCACCGGGCCAGTTCCATCGCTATGATTCTCATGAGCTTCCTTTAGTTCTGGCAGTTAGGCCATCTGCCAGGAGCTGAAATCATTAGCAATAAAAAGAAATGCAATAGCTCTGCTTTGTAGTCCCTTCAGTGAGTCCTGGTTCCATTAGCCACTGGGGGCACCATGAGAATCAGCTGAACAAAGCACAGTAACAGAGGAATTTGTAAAAAGGGAGGAAATTTTAAAGGAGCGATGCAAAGTCAATGGCAAAACAGAAAAAAAACCTCCAAACCCCAACTTTTTCACAGTGAGATTTCTTTCAGAGCAGCACTAGGGATTTCATCGCGTCCCTTTTACAATGTCACACTCTGTGGTCCTCACCACTGCCTCTCAAACTTCTACCCTTCTCTTGCTTCCTCAGCCAGGCATTTGATCAAAACTATTTCCTGTTATTTATATGTGTGTGCATAGGCACACATGGATCACATTCTTGATTAAGGCATTTAAGCACTGCTGTGATTCAAATAATAATACTAATAATGGATTAACCAGCAGTGGACATTAGTGCAGCTGATGATCTTTAGCCTCCTGCCTTGAGCCTGCAGGAAATCAGAAGTCTTTGCCCGTAATTGAAGCTGAGATGTACAGAGAATGGAAATTTTGTTTGCTAAAGGAGTTTGGATTTTAGAGCTCTGTTGTTTAAAGCAGCGTGAAACCTGCAAATTTCAAAATCTTCAGAGAGAAAATAAACAAATCCAATACATTGAGACGAGTTTGATGGAACAGCATTTTCCAATGAGAAAATAATTGTATTAACTTTTTCTCCACTTAGCTGTAATATCAAAGAATATAATAGTATTGCTGCTAAACAATAATCTCTTTAAATGGCCTGGAGAGTGTGGCTGAAAGCCAGTGGGCACTAGGGTGATGCAGTGGTAATGTACAGCACAAAACGATCCCCACATTGCTCAGAAATTCCTTTCATGATATAAAAGATATATCTCATTCTTAAGTGTGAAAATTTTTAAAAGGTCAAAATTAACACAAGTCTAAAGTGAAGGAGGACACATGACCACGTTCACAGAGTTCTGCTTTGTTCCCGAAGAATGACAAAAGTCGAATGGTGATAAAGTTTCAGTGACTATAATCACTCACCAAAATTAGCTATAATTCATCCATGGAAAAATGTTTCTGGAACTGCCAGATGACCCTCCAAGACAACAGAGAGCACACGTGCTCTTACTGCCTCTTTGAAAAGAGGTTACAGAAAACTATGTTCCTACCTAGCCTCCAATATGTATTCTTTTAGGCAATAAACAAACACAAGTTCTAATTTTTCATTTTTATCTTTTATCACTAAGGTCCTCATGCCTCCTAAAATCATGAGACTTCTCTCCAGACTTGGGGGGGAACACTTACGTTGGATGATAAACCCAAGGATGGTATTTTTTCTCTGAGCCACAGAATATATCTACCACATACTCAGTCACCCCTCTATCTTTCTAGTGCATCTAACAGAGTGTTTCCTGCATGCCTCTGGCAGTAACATAAAATTATTGCATTAAAATAATCCAGTCCACAGAGCAAAATCAAAAGTGTATATGGAATAAATAAAATGGCAGCAGTAGTAAACATGTCCTTCATTGCATTAATCACAGTATTTTTTTCTCTTCATCAGTTGGCAGATGATTCAAAAAACACACTAAAAGTGCAGAACCTAATTCTCAACAAACCTGGGCTCTGCATGGGCTTTTGCTTCTCATAACTGAAAACTAAACACACCAAGGGAACATGTCAGACACCAGGATTTCACTTGATAGTGTTTGTTGTTAAACAAGCAAAGAAAGTGGTTAAAGAACACAAATTGTCAAATATCAGACCACACTCATTATGTCTAACATCTCCCATGTAAAAGGATAAGGTAGCTTTTAACCAGCAAAGGACATTGAAACTGAAGGCAGAAGTGATGGCACTTGAAAAGCACATTCTTGCTTTCTGCTATCTCTACTTACCTCCTTCCTTCACCCCAACTGTCTCAGTGAAGTCAATTATAACACTCCATTTTATACATGTGTAAAATGCACATGTGAACTCTTTAGGAATCAAACATAAAACACTTATGAGAAACAACCACTCTATGAAAATAAAAGAAAAAAATAAAGCAAACCACAAAATTTCCAAGGACAAGAGATATAACAAACTAAAACCAAAAAGCAAGCAACCAACCAAACCCAACAAAACAACAACAACAATCTTTGTTAGAACTGGCTTAAAAGTGCCAAAGAGAAAAATAAATATTGCAGCATATCGCCAGTACAAAGCACTTGATAAGCCTCCTTTGATAATTCTTGCAGAAGCTCTAAAGAATTCAGAGACAAAGAAACAAAAGTGTGATGCTGCAGGATGGGAGGTGTCTCAGTCCCTGTCCTGGCAGTTTGATCCAGTGGTATCTGCAGACAATCCTGTCCTCACTGTGCACATGTTCCTCCAAGTTCCTCATCCTCAGAAATACACCACTATTCCCAAACTGTCTCACTTTGGAAGAAACTGAGACAAAGCCTGATTTGCAGTTAGGATTCAAGAAGAATCCTAATTTTTCTTTTTCAAGAAAAAACTTCGGAAAGCAGGAAAACTAACCCGAACCAGCCATCCAACCCCCAAACACGTCTAGAAGTCAGGACCAGGAAAACCTGCAGATGAAAAAAGACCAGCACGAAAATCTCCTGCAAGCCAACCAATGTGACTATTATTGCTGAAGCAGATGTCAAGAGGCAGTTCAAGCTAAAAACTGATGCTAGATGTAAACCTATAGATCTTCAAATGTGCCTGTGAACTTCATAGTTTTAATCTAACCCAAGACAAAACTTTATTATCTCTACTTTGCAATAACCTGACTGATGTCAATGATACTATACAAAACAAAATTCAGGCTCCAACCTTTTGTTTTTATTGCCACCTTCATCCCAATCAAATATTTCTCCTAGGTTAAGTCTCTCAAGTGTCTTCCTACTCTCTTTTGCAGCCAAAAGTGGTGTGACCCTTCAGATGAATATCTCTCTTTGTCTCAACCTCTGAGCCCACTTCATCCCTGAAACAGTTCAGGGCTCCTGAAGAGACTTAAGCACTTGGAGAATGAATATTTTTTAACCCTGTTGCAGTGCTGGTACTTTTCATTACCATTACACTGTTCCCATCTAACCCAAGAGCTGCCCAGAATTCCTTACCCTCCATCTCCACTCTTAAGGACCTTAGCCCTGCAAATTGCTTGAATTAGAGGTTATTTCACTCTCACCCCTCTTTTTGTGACTGCCACTGTGAATGCATTAGTTCAAGTGAGGATAACATGGTCTTTATCGTCCAAAAATACCACTATTGCACCTCATCTTTTCTATTTCTTCCACTGCAGCTGCCTTCCTAGATGCTGCAGATCATTTGCTAGCATTTTCTGAAGCAGGAATATAAAACGAAGGAAGCATTTTCACGTAAAACCCCTTGTCAATTGTCAGAAGGAAATTTGATCAATCTCGGCAGAATCACTCACAGTCAAACCATTTGTTTCAACAAGATTTTAGAGTCTACCTTTGGGCTTCTGAATGTGCAGAAAGAAACAGGTGAGAAACCTTGCTTTACTTCTTATATAATTCTTATTAGCACCATGACAAACCTGATAAAAACGCTGAGGTGAGATTTTATGCAGCAGTGGGAGTGCAATTAAAAAAATGGTTGGGGTAAGTCCAACAGGGCTGGCACCTTTGTTTAAGGAAAAGGAGTCATGAGTGTCCTTGTAGAGCTTAGACTATCACAGCCTTTATAGTAGAGGTCACATTGAGCCAACTTGGGGAAAAAGCAAAACAGAAAAAAGGACAAAGAGAAACATTCTCTGCACACTCTCTTCTCCAGCAATCCCTTCTGTTTCACTAGGTTTTAAGGCTATTTTCCCCATGGGTAGAGTGGAAAAGCCACAGTGACTGGAGAACAAAAACCAGAATGCAATTTTTTGTGGTCAGAAGAGTAGGAGCCTTTCAATTGCTACTGACAATATGAATATACATTAGTCATTTATACATTCATAGACTTCAGCCACACAGGAGCTGCATGTGCCACACTCATTCAAAATGTATCCTTCAGGCACAGAAATACTCCTTTTTCTTTCTATTTTTTCTTTTCTGTTTTTTGTATGTACTTCTATTGTAAACAAATGCAAACGGTAAGATGACATATTAATTATTACACGGAAAGCCCATGGCAAACTCAGCTTCAGATGTGAGCTGTTTCAGTGTGTCATCTCTTTTTGATGATGCTGGTGTTAAAGAATGTGTCATTTAAAAAAACAGGACAAGCTAAACAAATCTTGCAGAAATTGCTTCACATGCTCAGGTACACACCCACAAACTCTGTGCAATGCAGAGAAACCTCAGGTAGCTTTCAGTGAACATCTCTCCTTTGACTTCTCAGCTCAGTAAATCAACTTAAAGGGGTGCCACAGTGCCACAATAGATTTCTCCTGACCTCCAAGCAGTACATTTACAGCCAGCTTGAATAGCCTTTGTATCCCAAACCGCAGACATGAAAGTTGATATAATCCTTGAAAGCTTACCAAAAGCATTGAGACAGATATCTCTAATATTAGATAAGAAAAATAGATACCATAAATCCATTAAAAACACTCTTTTGTTTGGAACCCAATGACTGTAGCAATTGGCTGTGGAATACACACTGAATACAAAACATCTTCTACTCTTGGCTTCTGTTTTACCCAAAGGGGTAAAATAGAGAGAAAAAAAAAACCCCAGTAGCACATGATTTTTATTCAGGTATTCACAGGGGGGTCTTGAATGTTGGTAATCTCAGACCACTTGCAGTTAAACAGTGACTCTGTCTACTATTTAATTTAGACATTATTTGAGGTATTGCTCATGTGTCTGGGCATCTGGGCTGAATGGACCGTTGAAAAGTGCAACTGAGAGTTGCTATTGAGGGCAGTATTCACTCTGATGGCACTTGATAGTGCACTGAAGCATTTAAGAATTTAAGAAAATGTTCCAGAAAACTCTGGGTATAGCCTTCCCCAGCCACCTGAGGCACCACAGTTTAAACCAGACATTTCCCCAGACAGTGAAAGCTGGGTTTCCTTTCAACTCTTTCTTGGCCAGTGTGACTAGTAAGAGTAATCACATTAGGATTTTTTTGATTCAGATTTTAAGTATTCTTTCACTAAGTCCTCTCTGAGTCCTGTTTTCCAAGTGTGCTCAGCATTGCACCAAAGCACTTAAAGAAAAGATTCGTAAGAGGATTTTTAGAAGAAATGGCAACAGTGGTTGGCAATTCCTCAAACTGATGAGGACCAACCCCAGATCTAATCCTGGTAGACCCATCCGTATCACTGCAGAAGTTGTTACAAAGAGTGTTTTTCAGCAGTCACACATTAAGCAGCTCTCACAGAGAAAGGCTCACAACCTCCTGATAGCTTTTTACTACTACAGTGCTGTTTAAATAACACAATGCTGTCCCCCGAAGAAACGCCCACCTAAAGAGAGTGAAACCACAAAACTATCTTCCAGATAACATCAACAGACTCAAGGTAGGGAAGTCTAATGACAGAGCAATATCTGGTTGCTTGGTGTTTATTGCATTTTGCACCTTCCTCTAGGAGAGTGGCACATATATGAATTTTCTAATTGGTTTTCAGTCAAATCATTCCACTGAGAATAAACTTAGAGCACTTACAGGAAACTGGGGCGCTAGACTGGATAATAAAAATGCTACTTTGGCTCTTGAGTTTTTTTGCACCTGCATTTTGAATACTTCCTTAGCTCCTACTCATTTTGTAACTACATAATGGCTGAACGATGCTTTACTTACAGCAATTCCCATTTATTTATGTTGGCTCCAAATTGCCCAAAAGCTGGATAGATAGAGTGAAGGAGAGGGCTATTTTCCTTATGAATGGAATGAAAGAACCAAGCAGAAATGAAGTACCCCTCAATGTTATTTTCCCACTTCTCCTTATAGGCTGTTTTGTGAAATGCATACCTCAGACTTTTGAAGCATCTTTGGGTCACTGCTCATTCAGGCTGAACTTCAGTACAGCTTTATGTACACTTTATTACATATGAAATTTACGAATCATGGTTTTTGAGGCATCTTTACTGCCATATTCTTCATTTCTGAAAGGAATTACTAGAGACATAGAAGAATACAGCTTGAGATCCAAAAACAAAGTGATTCATCGAGCTAGCAAGCTTGGGTAGCTCCAGTTCCTTAGCAAATCCATCAAAGCCAGAGCATAAGAAAAAGCAAAACAGCAAAATGATATAAAAACACCTTTTCTGAGGTCCCAGCCTTCCAACATTTTTCAAGAGCAGTTTAAGAAAAAAAAAAAAGAACACTAAAAGAAAGAGAGAAACTTTGAAACTAGGTAAAGTTTTTATTCTTGCAGTTGAAAAGGAAGCAACTCCTGGAGGTCAGCTCCATCAAGGAAACTCAATTCACTGTTCAAGCCTGTCACTTTCAAAGCTGTGATGCACCTCTTAAGAACCTGAAAGAGTCTGCTGCTTCTGCATAAATCACAGTGCAGACAGTTTCTTTCAACATATTCATTTCTTTACCTATTTATTGGTGTGGTGGCAGGCTGCTTAATGGCATAAGGCTGTAAGTAAACAAGTAAATAAATAAATATATGCCAAACAACAAAATCTAAGTAGAGCGATTTAAACATGATGCAAAGAGGAAAATATAGATGATAAATTCTGGTGGCAAAAGGTGGCTTTTTTGAAATATTCAGCGAAATGAACGTAAGGGCATTCAGTTCTGAGGAACAAAAGGAAAAATGACTGGCAGGAAAACAGCTCCCTTTTGCAACAGTAGTGCTTTTGTGAACATTCCAGCAGCTCCTTGCTCTTCGCTTCACCCAGTTTTGCTTCTTCCCCAATAGTTATGAAGCTAGAAACAATATTCTTTAGGAATGGACAAAGCTGACAAACCACACTACAGGAGTGCAACACCCAGCACAGAGGGCCAAAGCAAGCTGCCTGGCTGGTGTCACACAGACAAACTCCGTGTCATAGCTAATTTCCAGAAAATGAAGCAGGACTGGCACATAAGCCAGGGAAGAGGCCTGAGACCATGAGGTTCTGCACTGGGATATTGATATAGCCCTCCTGCTGGAACCACTGAAACAGAGAAGAGGGGCTGCAAGCCCAGCAAGATTTCTACTCTACTTCTTCTCAAAGAGCTCCAGCAGGTCCAGACTGATCCCATGGGCAAACCGAACATCACCACTGAAGCAGCCGCTTGCTTTTTAGGGCAGGGAAGACAGAGATCCCTTGTGTTGGCCATTTTAGCACCCAGAAAGGCGGGAACTGATGACAACTCAGCTCTATACTGTTACAGGTTTCCCAGGAAAAGTGAGAAGATCATAAACTTTCCATACATAGGGCTATCCAGGCAAAGAAGGTTGTACATGTGTGGGAAAAGGCTGAGATCCTTGGATTCTTAGTCCTTTCCCTCTTCTCTCCTTAGCTTTAGAGACTATGAGAAAACTCACCAGAAAATAATTAGCCACTGATATTTCTTAATATTGCCTTCTGCAGAAGGAAGGTGATGCTACATTGAGCAAAAAAAAAAATTAATAATTTGTTTTGTTAGGCTGGTGGGGTAGGGTCAGGGGCTGAAATACTACCTTGAAGTCTGATTCTGTACCTCTTGGGTCCCAGTTTTTCCTAAACAATTGCTCAAGTCAGTGGAAGGCATTTCACCAGCTACTTTTTATGTGCAGCCCTTTTGAGAGATCCTCAGTGCCTCAGAGGATCTACGATTACCAGGAAGGTACACCAAAGCTAAAAGTTCAGTGGTACTTGTTTCCCTGACATTGTGTAAAATATAACAACAAACCCATTTTAATTAATTTAAAAAGCAGTCTTTTAAAGGGACAGGTCCTACATGAAACCCTCAGCACTCCATCTACCAAAGGAAGGTTTTTAACTCAGTTTCCTCATATGCCAGTGCCAGAAGCCTATCCAATTCTTCTCTAAAGTGAAGGTTTTGCTCTCAGAAGAACAATTTTATGTTGCAAACTGAAGCTAATTTTTGAAACCTATAATAATTAAATCAGGTTGAGCTGCCTGATGATGAAATACCTTGCTATAATCCTAGTTAAGAGGAAGACTTTATCTTTCCATGCATTTTATTGTTGTCTAATTTTAAACAAATTGTTTTCATCAGTCAAGAAACTATGGACATTGGTAATACACAACTGTTAAAGTGGGTGAAGACTGGAACTAAGCAAAGCTGTGATGTATTCCTGCTGCTGAGTCTATAAAGTGGGGTTAAAAGCACATTTTATAGACCAGATTTTTGCATGGGTTTATTTGTGGTTAGGACTTGTGATAAGGCAACACTGTCCTTAATCAATATTTGACAGAAGCAGCAGGGATAATACTTTCTAACTGAGCTGAACACCCTGATGATGTCATCTGGAGTTTTCCCTTAATTTGCTGTTGTTCCAGCAGGGAATTCTAGTTCTCACAGTTGCTTTACATCAGGTGCTTCAGGTGAACAAGTCCTCCCACTGACTCGAACTGCAGTTGCCAAAGGCTTGGCACACCTGCAAAGCCCAAACCATTCCAGCTCTGCAGAACCATAAATGCTTTATATGTCTTTACAGGCCTCAGTTTTCCTGTCCTTGCAATTCTTGAGTTTTTAAGAACACTCCTTTCTCCCTCTTCTCTTGCTACAAGCCCATGACTACTTTTCTGTCCATTGGGTGATAGCAAATAACTGAATAATAGTTTTAGGCTTTGGGTGGGATAATATCACTGAACTCAGCTGGAATTTTCCTTCTGGCAACTGTATAGCCAGGAGCCTGAAGCTTTAACATCGTTTGCCCCACAGCAAAGAAAAGTGTATTCTTAGCATCACAGGAACTCAACTGAATTTAACAGAGCTCATCCCAAGGGACAAGAATCCCTTACGTTAATGCTGAAATTCCAAAATAAGGTGCCTTGAAAAGCTTCTCCATATCTGAATGCCTGCACTATGTAAGTGCTGACAAAGACATGCAAATTGCAAGATGAGGTTTTGAAAGCTTGGTCACAGAAAAGATCTACCCTGATGATTACTGAGAATAGAAAATACTTGGTTTAGAATTTTAAAAAGTTTCAAAGAGAAATGAGACTAAAATACAACAACAGACAGTAATAATAATAACAAAAAAAAAAAAAAAAATTATGCAGGATGAATCATAGTTGCCTAGTCCTAGTTTGGGTTTGTTTGAAGAGAAATAGGCTTTCTGGGACTGCCAGATGAAGAACATAAAGCAAAAACTCCGGGCAAGTCTTCTAATTTAGAAAAAAATTCAATGATAACTGACTAAAGTAAAGAAGCTGTACATGCCACCAAATGAACGGCTGCTAGCACTTGGAAAGAACAAAGTCATTAGTTTTATGAGCTGACATTAATTAGCTCTGTTATTTCTATTGGTACCAGTTAAGCTCTAGGCAAACGCGCCTTTCATGTTAGATACGGCACGTGTTTCCAGAAGAAAAGTTAATTTAATGCTCTCTCTAGTTACATACTATGCTAATCATTATTAACGCTGGGCAGTTTTGTAGCTTAAAACAATACAAAACGATCTGAGGATTTAGTTTGGAAAATACCTGTTGTGCGCCCAGTTTGATAATTATAATTTAGGATGGTTCGGTGTGTAAGGAGCAGGCTTTCCCCAGGCGTGTCATCCCCTTCCCCCGGCTCTGCCTGCTCCCTGCCAATAACAGAGCAGGGCAAATAAGGGCAAGGTATTTCCAGCCTGGGAGGAGAGGAGGCACTGACACTGAGAGCCTGAGATGAATCTTTCCTCCTGCTGTCCTGATCTGTAGCAGCCTCTGCGGTCTGTCTCTGCAGCATCCCTGGGAGTTACATCAGGATGTCCAGGTCCTGCTCTCAATCTATGACTGTGACTGGACAACCAGAGCACCACTGCTGCAACGTGCCTACCTGCAGAAAATGCAACAGGAGGTTAAGCCTCCCTTTCTGCAAAATAAGAAAACGTTCTGCTTGGATTTTTTGCAGGAGTGGTGGCGGTAGAAATAAAAAAAAAGTTGCTGAGTTGAAGAGGAGCTCTGTTGTATTTAACAGAACCTTGGTGACTCGGGTTAATGAATATTTCACATGAGGCCAGAAGTCATCCAAATCGGGACTTGAAACAAAAATCTAGGATGTTGGGAAAAGCAGGCAGAAGAAAAAAATGCAAATTCTGCAACTTTGTCATTAGCTGCAGACTCGGAGCCTTCATTTCATTATCTTTAAGTGCCTAGCTGTTTGTGCTGCCGAGAGAATCTGCAATAAAAACAGAAGCACAGATGTTTTGCTATACCAGCCCAGGCAAAACATCCCTTGAGCAGTAGTTCTGGGCATTATATTTAAAGAGGGGGAAAAAAAAAAAAAAAACCCAACAGAAATATTAGAGAAAATGAAAATTTCAGAAATTAGGCTTCACCAGAGATCTGTGTATGAAGAAGGATAGGAGCCTCACCCATGAACAGTCAAGAGAAAAGATGTCTGAAAAAACATAATAGCAAGAATAGAGGGGAAATGAAAATGATAAAAGATATTTTCAGGATGTGAGGGGGGAAAACTTGGGAAAAGGCACCTTAGGAGCTCTCCCAACATCAGTGACCTGAGTTTGATGTGACCCAAGAGAGGAAGGGCAGCATTTCAGATCCATAAAATACACAAGGCAAATTTTAGGACCTTACACTGCTAGAATAAATACGGTTCCCTTCAACCCGAAGAAAATTAGCATAATACACTTGAGAAAATATTTTACCAGTGCAATGAAAAAAGAACAATTAACACACATAGAGCATGTAAAATCTTAAGGTGAGTTTTCCCCCATGAAATGGCAGTTCTAGAGCCAATCGCAGCTACTCAGATCAGAATAAAATCTGGCATTTTCTTTGGAGTAGCTGCATATTCTACAGGAACGGTAATGAGAACTTGGATTTTATTGTGTCTAATAAAAGAGTCTCACAACAACATCTTAAGAAGTAATTTAACTCATTTACACACTGGATAAGCAACCATTGTAGCCATAACATCATTATTTTAAAAATTTAAGTATGAACTATCAAGGTCCAAAAAAACACAGAGGGAAGAAAAGCAATGGCTGTAAAACTCTGCCAGTGTGCAAAATAAACACCAATTTAGCTATCAGCCATATAGCTCTGGCATCCAATTCAGAATGTAGTTCCACAGCTTCAAGTTGTTTTATAAATGTGCATCTTAGCATTCCGATTGAAGGAATAAAAGCACAATTTTACATCACTGGAACGAGGCATCAGTGATACAGCCCAAGAAGTGAATTTCTATTTTGGTCTGTGTATGGAACCAGGGAGAAGAGAAAGTTTGGGTGAACCACTGCTGTCTCCTCCGTCCTTTCTGGAGTTTCTTGTACTACTGCAATTAGCACTTATTCATAACCTCTGTCAGTTGTTGACTATAAAAGTAATACCAGCAAGCAAAGATTTTTTTTGGACTCTGTCAGTCTTTTATTATTTTATTTAGAAATTCAGCAACAAAAACTCCTCACTGTTTAGGCTCTGTTTATAAGACAGATTCTAACTCAATCACTGAGAAATCATGCACCACGCACCCCAATTACAAGACTGGATTAAAAATATACTTGTTTATTTGTTTGCAGTTTTCTGGGCAGCAGGGCACGTGTTTCCAAATTTGCTTCCAACACTGGAATACACAAACACCCGCCTTTAAACAACAGCTGGGATTCTCATAAAGGCACACATCTATAGGAACTGGGGCTTTGTAGAAGCAGCAATTTCCAAGATCCATGGCAAGATGGAGTTAGCCTCAGAAATGAGCAACTGCTTCCAACACTGACCTCTTGCAGGAAGAAGAAAAGGTGCATTGAGCACATGTTCAGGCTACTCAGAGCAACGCAACATGAAACTTAGTTTGTCTTCTATGTTTTGCTAGATTAAATTTCCCTTTGTGCAGGAGATTAAACTGAAATCTAAGCATCTCTGAACATGACATAAAATAACTTAAATAGCATTATCATTTTTCATTTGCTCTTTGCAGAAAGAAGAATTTGACTATGAGCAAATATAACAAACCCCATCGAATGTTAAAATAAAGTGTTCATTAAAAAAATTATTTAGTAGTCTTTAGTAATTTAAGTAAAATAAAGAATAAAGGCAATGGGGAGAAATACAGAAGACCTAACCAATCGGATGGCTAAAGTTCAGTGCTTCCAGCTGCAAAACTGAAGGCAGTAAGAACCATAGGTGCTCCGATTCCTTGGAAATTCAAACACCAAAAACCATGAATCACTTATTTCAGTAATAGAACAGGGAACAAAAGCACATACCAAACAATTAAACAACTCCTCTCTCTCCAACTTAGCACATAAAGAAGAAGGAATAAAACAGAATGAGAGGAAGATGGTCCAATACTTTCCAGGAACAGCTGCTTCAATTTCTGGTTATTCTATTGTGCATGTTTCTTTCCAAAAGCTATCAGGCAATTATTAAGAAAGATGACATCAGGCACTCTACATCATGACCTCATGGTTTAGGATACTGAACTGGTCAACTCCTCCTCCTCCTCAAAACCATCTGGTTTGAAGATCCATGTTCTTTCCTCATCAACAACAACCTATATCCAGGATATCACTCCCAAGGTTATGATTTATGGCTGTTAAATACCAAGCAGGTAGAGGAAATAGTCTGCTCTAGGAATCCAAAGTTTGCTGAAGGTTTCTAGGTAGCTGACCCTGGGGAGGAATGGGAGCTGCAATTCTCCAGAGACACAAGACTTATTAAAATACACACCACAGGGGGAGGAAACAAAACCACCACCACCACAACAAAAAGTAACCACAACCCAGCAACAAGACATGACTCAAATGTAAGAAAGTGATTCCTGAGGGCTAGGGAGGTAGTTGGGGAAAAGATTCCAAAACAACTCTGTTGGGGAGTTCGATAATATTGGCATGCAAAATTTAACAGGATACACCAGGAATTAATGATCTGTCCTTGAAAAAACAGGCTTGCTCTGTTGAAGCAGGGGTACTTGAGACAATGTTCTGTTCTCTCAGAACAAGAAATATATTGTGGGAAAAGAAAAGGGAAAAAAGGGAAAACAAAGCCTCAAACTAGCTCTATAAATTATAGGTCTAAATTTCTTAAGAGGGAGATGAAAGAGCATGTATCCTGCATGGGTCCCCTAGGAACACTGTAGCTTGCTGGGAAAATGCCATTTTTCCCCATCAGGATTCCAGGGTCACTTGGACGTTTTTGAAACACAAGTGGAAGCAAAAAAGTAAAATCTTTCAAAGACAGTTAGTGATATCTGATACCTAAGATCAAGACAAAAGAGAATCTTTGAAATACTGGAAGTGACCCACCAGATGATTTATATTTATTTTTATCTTTGGCTATTTCAGTGTGACTGATGTATTGAATATAGAAGCTGAACATAGAAGTTGAAGTTAGAAAGACTAAAGGCACAAAAGCACAAAGCCTGGGTAGATAGATTTGGGCATTACAAGCAAGTACTCCAAAGCATTTGCTCCAAATAGGTCATGTTAGGCAGATTTTTCTTTTTTTCCATGCTAATAAACATCTATCAGTAGTGCTGTCTTCAGAACAGATTCATACAAACATCTATTTCCCTGGGGTCAAATCATGATCAACACCAGCAACAAACCAGCACATCTCCATCGCTCTTAAGAGCACGAGGTGGAGAGCAGCCCTTAGCAGATGCTCCTGCCAGCCTCTCCTTACAAATGGGGCAGGATTGCAGTCTGATCCCCAGCATGGAGAGAGTAGAAACCCAGACCTGGAAAAATGCTGGAGCAAAACTGAAGGATCTAAGCCACTGTGTCTCAGAGCTAACTCATGGTTTTCCCTCTCCTCTGAATATGAAATTCCTAAGGTTCAATGCACCTTTCTCCTAGCCCAGGAAGTGGTGCTTAGATAATAAGTTTACAGCTACAAAATTAGCAAGAACTTGTGAAACTCCAGATTGGATTAACCCATTAACAGCTGCATCACCTTCCCGACCCACAACACTACATTAAGTAAATGGTGAACAGCCAATCCAGCAGAGTGAAAAAGGAACAAGGTCATTTTTCTCAAAATCTATTTCTTAATAAAACATTTATTCAGCAAGGTCAGATACAGAAACAAGCAGGACTCTGGAAGCTGATGTAATATTTATTATCTTTTTTAAGTGAATCACAATAAGAAACATTCTGCCCACTAATCAAGCACAAGCCTAATGCTTATGCTACAGACGACTGCAAAATCCAAATGGAAGTGTTTATAAGTTTGAAGTTTTCTAATCCTGTGTATCTTTTACAGTCTACAACATTGCTGCTACTCCTTTAAATACTAAAGGTCACAGTGTCTTTAAATCACCCTGGTTATTCCCCACCTACTACCTTTAAGCCATTCGTAAAGACTTCCATAAGGAAATTATACATTCAGTGATAATGGTAAGAATTTACATGGACTTTACAGTCAATTTTAGTCCAATACTACTTCACTGTAGCAAAAGTATGCACATAAATATGAAAAGAAACATCAGTGCATGTTTTATATATTTATACTTTCATGGTTCATGATCTAGCACCATCTTGCATCACGAAAAATATTGCAGAGTGCCTGACTATTGGGATACTCCCACGGGAATTTCTTCCTTGTTAACATGGCATAAGCTGGATTTTAATAGAAATGTCCCAGTAACACTTTGAAAGGAAGTTGTTTGATTTGTCTCTCTGACTTTCCATCAGTGTTTTATCTAAATATTAAACACCACATAGTGACATTTAGTACCATTCACATATAATAATCATGTTAAGGCAACATCCTCATGCCAGCAAAAGAAATAAAATACTGGAAAACCTTGTGATTGCTCATCCACAGAACTCGTTCCATGGCTCTTTGCTAACACCCTGGGGGAATTGAAGTCGTCAGCCTGTAAAAATATTCTAATGTCTCAAGGACAGCAAAGCTGTGGGAAATTTAGATGTCTTGTTAGGTTATGAGGATTCTTTCTTTGGCTGGGAGGATGGCTGAAGCTTGAAAATTCTATTCTGTACAATTTTGCTATTACTACCACAATTTTTGTAGAAAAGAGGCTCTAAAACATCTTCCTAAATTACTTCTTTTTTCTTTCATTTCAGAAAATTAGCAAAAGGACTGAAACTAATTATCCTCTACCTGCCCATTTATCAAATAGATGAGCAACATTTGAGAGTACAGTTGTCAAACAGATTTCATGATTACCTTAGCTTAATTAAGAAGAGGGAAAGCAATGAATCTTAGGCTAATTAAACAGACATCCTCAGCTTCAAAGCCTTTTGCCTTGGTCCTTGTCTGCAATTGCCCAACTCAAGAACAGAACTAGTACAGAGATTTGATTAGGACAGGGCTGTGTTTCTAAGCCCAGGGAGGACCAGTGCAATGCAGAGCAGCTACCAGATAACTTGCACGTACCAAACCAAATCCTTGCAAGACATTGTTTGTGTTACAGGCTCCAACTGATAATGAATAGCTAGACACACAGGTTTTCCTTACTAGAGAATTTAGAAACTCTTTTTTTTTTTTTCCTGTCACTTTCAGATACTCTTTCCAGAACTTTTAACAAGATGAAGCTACCAATTATGTAAATGTAAATATTTCAGTTATTTGAACAGTTAGTATAGGAACCTCTTCTACGACTAAATTTAAAAAATAATTAAAAAAAAAAAATTCATCTTTCAGTAAGTTAGAGGGCGACAATTAGTCAGGCTAAAGTTCATGGCCAAAGTTAAACAAAGCCCCTGTCTTACATATACACTAGTATTTCTTGATGCAATTTTCATTCCAGGTCTGAAAACTGTATTTTCATGTCTGAAAATATTTAGACATGGTTTAATTCAAATGGTTTCCCATTTTGAAAGCACACTTTTATTTATTACCATGAAAACATGAATATACCAGATGGGAAAGGAATACTCTGCTAGTCTTACAAAGTTTCTTGTACACAACCATGCCAATGTTCAAAATCACAGCCTAAAATAACTCCCCTCTGTTCATCACACAGCCTACAGTAGGCAAAGCCTGTCATTCAGTGACGGCTTGAAGAGACTTTATTCCTTACCTTACTGGAAACATACCACTGACTTGGCAAACAGCAACTTTTCCAGGAAACCTTATGCACATACTGCTGAAAGATTAGCTTCGCATAAATAAACCTTATGAAACCTCTCTTACGTCATCTTTCCCAGAACAGGGTACTTAAAGAACATACGAAAGGCAACTTAAAGAAAAATATTGACTCAGTATGAGAATTCTGCAGCATAAAAGAAAGAAAGAAAGCTCAATTACACCTTGTGCAATATGCAGAAACTGTAGCATTGTCTTTAGAAGATAATGTGAAAGATGTATTGTATTGCAGTTGCTATGGGTATGCAATTGTGCATGAAGAACTAATAGACAACAATCATCGGGGACGAGCAGCTGTGATGAATTTCAAGTGGCTAAATTTTAAACATTTAAGGCTTTCAGGTGGTTGGTTAAAAGGAGCAAGGCTGAGAAGATATAGCTATAGCAGTCATAAATACCTATAAAATACCCAGCAATGGAAGCTTCTGCTTATTAATCTCATAACTAAAATGACAAGAGAGATCAAAGCAAGACAGAGGAATCACTAGGGCTACAATCAATCCTCAAAAAATCAAAATCGTGCCTGGTAATTACAGAATTAATTACAAATGGATGTTTCTTAAAAATAGAAAGAATGAAAACAAAAAACAGACAAAAGGTGTGGGCTAGAAATAATGCTGGGCAAGTGGGGAAGGATAATGTGACACCTGGCACACAGGAAAACCATTTTCATTAGGTCAGTATTAATTCTACCAGCTCCTAAGAGTTCTTATAGATCTTCTACTTGTGGTGAGGATAAGACACCTCAAAACCTTTCTGCTTGCCTGCTTTAAAGTACAGCACATCAAGGGTATTCCTGCTATCTCTTCAGTCCAGAGATCTCCAGAAAAGGAGAAAGAGGTAGAGATGATATTCTCTTTAGATCTTTCTCTGAGCAGGGCAAACCTTGCCTGGGTTTGGGTGACAGAGCCTCTTTCAGCATCTCCAGTTGTGCTTCTGTGACTGAGCCAGCCAGAGCATGTCCCAGGAACATTAGAGAAGGATCAGTCCTTGAAGAACAAGCACACAAAAATCCTGAGATACCCAAGATGAGTTTGACCGTATCTTCCCCAATACAAAAGAATAAAAAGGGTCAAATGGGCATAGGCAAATTCTGGTGTAGGCTTTGGCATGGTAAAAATTACTTGTAATGCAAGAGAAGCAGAAACTGTTTTCCTAGGATTTCTGAAAGGCTTAGGCTCTAATACTGGGGATGATGTCACCAGATTTGAGCATTTAGAGTTATCATGTAGCAAGAATCAGATCCCTTTGATAGCAGGAACAATGACCGTACTTGCCAGACTCCAACACTTTATTACTATTTAGCCAAAAATTGTGCCAGCAAGTCTGGCATAGCACCAAAGAATGGCAAGGGTAATTTAAGCATAATTCAATGATATGATGAGAAAATGTCTACTGGTGCATGACAGGATGAGAAGGTGTGGTGATTTCTTAACCAATTAATTGGTTGATGTACGTTATTTAAAGGAGCTGTAGATAATAATGTGGACTCAAGTTCACAGCAGACAAACCCTGCCAGGATCCCATCCCTGCCTAAGCAGCGGGATGCTAGCACTTCCTTTATTTCCTTTTTCAATTCATTAATAATGTCTCACCATCTCGTTAAAGGAAACAGAAGTGATTGTTTAGCATCAAGGCTGGTGTATGGACTGCAGGTCTGGGTCTCTGTCAGCCAAGAGAAGAAACGCCTGGAGGAAAATCAGTCCTTTGTGGACTGGCTATTAAAGGATATAGGCAGAAATGAAAGGCATCAAGATGATAAAGAGTTGAACAATTTGGATGACTTTATTTATAACAGGACTGTCCAAACTTAGAAGGAAATTACAGCATCATGCCAGAGACACAAATCTACACAACAGCTTGAGAAATTAAATGCCCAGGGCCAGACAGTTTGCTGAGTGCCTGAAGACTATAAAGGAAAAGGAGCAGAGCCAAGAAAAAAAGCTGTTAATCGTAAGGAGTAAGGCAAGCTATTCCCACATGATCCATCTTCCAAAACAAAAATAAAGTTAATTCTCACTGCACCACTGAGTGGCTCAGGGTTCAAACACTTCCTAAGCCAAGAAACAGATTTGTCCTTAGCACTAGGACTGGTGGCACACCAGTACAGTCACAAAACATCTTCAAGGCAGCCCCAGTTACCAACCTGCCTGATCAGTCCTAAAGCATAAGGTAAAGCTGGAAAAACATGTGATAAGTACAGACTGAATAAACCACAGGACTGACTTTGTAAAGAAGGTTTACAGTTTGCAATCTGTTCTTTCACAGTGTTCTTAAGTGGTAAACAAGTGGGAGCCTGTAGCTACATTCAGAATTGATTATTTTAAAATTTATTTCATGTTGGTCAAGACCTTTCATGAAAGATTATTCAGAGAGAAAGAAGAAAAGGATAATGAGTTCTGAATTAATAACAACCTAAGAGAGAAAAAAGGCATAATTAATGGCTGCCTTTTAGAAAGAAGATTACTTACAAGGAAGTCATTTCAGCAATCAATACTATCAAATACATCTTTTTCAATGATTGAGCTCTAAAATGGACAACAAGATTATGGAAAACGCCCAACAGCCTAAACTTAAGTACATTAAACTAAAGAGAAATTTATCAGAAATCCATATTGCTTTGGAGCAAAAATGTAAGCCAAATTAAAGGCAGTGGCATGTATAATGAGAAAAATTAGCTTTTTAGGCATACTCTGATGTCATAACTTTGGGTGACTTTAATAGGGGACCAATTTACCAGTATCCTCCATGCAATGTGCTGAAAGAGTTGAAAAAACAGTAACAGCAAGAAAAAAAACCTGGAGAAAGCTGAGACACATAAAAAAAAATCCAAATAGAAAATAGCACATCAAATATTCAGAATATGAAACAGGACTGTTCCCCCTCAGCATTGAGTTCAGATGACTTCTATGCCTCAGAAGGAGCTGACTTACACCCAGATATACCTGACTCTAACTATTCCAAGCTGAAAGCTCTTTCCCCATCCAACTCCCAAAATCTTCCCAATAAAGTTGAGACTTAAATATCTGAGAAAGCTTCATTGAAAGCATGAGTGTGTTCCTGAGAGTGCTTGTTTCTTTGGGAATAATCAGACTGATAATAGGAGCAAGATCGATAGCACAACTCACTTGTTTGCATCTCCTGCAAATGCCCACAACCTCAAAATGCATCACTTTGCCATCCAATAGAGTTTCCCAAAGGGAGAAAATATTCGGAAAAAGTAACTGAAATCCTACTTCTCTTTCTAACCTTGTTAATGGGGTCACAAATCACAAAAGATCCGTAATACATGAGTCTCATCTTCATACCTAAGTCACTTTTGAACCCTGGCCATCATGCTCACTCTGGCTCTTTCTGTTATTCACCTCTACATGAGAGATTTATTTATTTATTTTTTAAAGGCCTATGAATGCTAGCTTTTCCCGCATGGAAGGCTTAATAAGCTAAAATCCCAGAGGAGAAAAAAGAAGGTAATGCACTCTCTAAGCCAAAACTGAAGCCTGTGTTTCTGTGCATGGAAGGAACATCAGGAAGCCTCCTGTTTGCTCTCCCCAAGACTATGCTACAGCTAATATTTCAAAAGCCTGCAAGCCTGTAAGTGCCTTATTCTGCTGGTGCAACACACATAGTGATGGAAACTATGGCTGGAAGAGCTCATTTTGGAGGTTAATGTTTGCTAACAGGAACCAGAAAAGTCATTCTAAAAGCAGCAAAACTTTGCCAACAGGGCATGACTTCCCTGGAGCAAATGCTTCAAAAGCAAGTGAGCAACACCTGGCAAGAACCTTTTGTTAAGTTCCTCCATCAGATTAGCTCTTCATCTTTCAAAAAGAAATATATTCTGAAGTATAACCAAGTCATATCCTTTATTACATCCTTGCTGGTTCAAACACATATACACATTTGATTTATGGTTTCAATCAAAAATTTGGGCTTCCAACTTCTCTAAAATTCAGCTTTTAACCTAAATTTCCTGCAGAAGGTACAAAGCATCGCACTCAAATACTACATTATGCATTCTTTCGGAATAAAACCCTTTTCATTTGACAGAGGGGAAAAAGAAAGAGACACACTCTCAGCTGAAATAAATTTTATGTGCATCTACTGTTGCTGGTGAAGTTGTGACCATTTATACTAAAGATTGCTCCTCATGTAGTGACTGTGTAATGCCTTCTCCCATCTTCTTGACAAACGGCTGCTTTCATTGCTTAAAATCCTTCAGATTTAGATACTAGGACCAAACATCTGCTAATACGATGAAGGCAACAACATTTACCCAAGATATTTTACACTTTTATTACTCTTCTGTGCTGTTGGTAACACAACTTTCTCCCTTGCAGTGGTGGCAGTATGGACTGCTGGCTTCAGAGCACTGACTGGATCTATTAGTCAGTGTTTGCGTGTATTGTCTTCTAAAGCATTACACAGATTAGCCGAGTATTAGCAAGTACAAAACTGAACATGCACATTTTTAATCCTTTTATGTGTAGCACATTTACTGGAGAGGCTGCCTATTACTACTTTGTAACTAACATTCACAGCCACAGTACAAAATCCTACACGCACTAGAGTAAATGGCAATCAAAATGAAACTATGTTGAAATAGTTCGATTCAGTCTTGCAAATTTGAATTTAAAAAGACAATGAACAAACAAAAAAACCCCACCCAGCAGTATTCTCCTTAACTTTTCAATAAACAGTAACCCTCATTTCTCTCTCTCAAAGTCACTGTGTTTAACTCCAATGTGTTGAGCCTAAGAGGAAAAACATCAGCAAAAAAAAAGCCTCCTCGTAGATTGAGGAGTACATTCAAAATGGAAGTAGGATGGTAACTGAATAAATTGCAGTGCAATAAAAGTTAATCTGTTTCAGAGAAGACAACTTGCTGTCTAGTAATACTTGCTGCTCAGATCTGAAACCCTGTTCTCTGGTAACACCGACATCATTGCTTGGGTTATTCTTTCCCTCATGAATTCATCTGAATGTGGCACAGAGCTGCTGTCTCTATCAGAGGATTGCCTTTCTCACCCAATTCAGAAACACGATAAATAATTAGTTCAATGAGATATTACTAACAGACCCAGAAATAAATAGAAGGTTTGTGTCAGGCTGACAGTAAACGCTACTAAGATAGAGACAAGCAAGTGCCATACAGCATTCATCACTTGTAAGGTAAATGACTTCTTCTGAATTCACTCAGGCAGAAAATGAACAGCTGCCAATGCTGATCAGAGAGAAATAAAATGCTGCATCTAGGGATGAAGTGTGGTGGGTTTTTTTTCTCTTGTTTTCTTTTTCTTTAGTTAAAATAATATCTTTCCTCCGTGGAAGGAGAAATTTTGGCTTAGAGGTCAAAAAACCCATTCCTCAGCACAACTTTGTTGTTCATGTGGCTCTGACAAATTGTACAAGCTATTAGCAAAGCAGTACCTCTTTTATCCCATTAAGTCCTCTACATACAGCAGAATAGGGGGAAAAACCCACCTTCTCAGTCCTTATAAACTTTCTGACATTTGCTGAGTCCAACCAGGACCTCCCAGTCACTTCAGGAAAGTCTGTGGCTGCAGGAGAAAAACTCCTCCTGAGGGAGGGCAGAAATCAGGCAATGCCTCCTCACACGCATTTTGGCACCCAGTCTCACAGGGATAAGTTAACTTTAATGGGATACCAATCTGGGATGATTTGCTGTCTCCACAGTATGACTTCCAGTGCAGACAGAGTCCTTACTATTGTTTATTTGGGGGACATACAGCAAAGAAAATTGAGTAAAGAATAAAAGCAGAGAGTATTGCACGTCTCATTTTTAACTTAAGCAGTAAGCCCCATTTTAGTCATACAAAATATGGGGTTTTCCCACTCTTTTTGCGGTCTGTATTTTTTCCTGTTATTCCTAAACAACTAGCACTATGTCACCTCCAGAAAATGAATTAATTATTGATCTACTCATGAAACATTTAAAATTCTTATAAAGTTCCCTTTTGTACCAATGTAATTATTAATTAACATCTTGCTGCCTTTCAGACTCCCAGCAAGTTCGGTGGGGTTATTGTAACAATGGATACAGTCAAAAGAGTATAGTTTGAATAAAGACAATTTGGATAAAGTCCTTACCAGTCAATTATTTGCTCTGTCAGGAAAATTCTCACCAAAATGCAAATGTTTGAACATGAATGTCTTGAATACTGATTCTATAACACATACTCAAGTTAACAAGAGTGATGTATTCAGGTCAGAACAGGTAGTGATTTCTGGACCTGTACTTTCCTGGAATTCTAGATGCTTTAAACTTCATGTAAATCTTCCTGATGACATTTCTATCCAATATGCACTGAACCAGGTCTATTGAACGTTCAGGGAATTCAACAAGTTACTTGTAGGAAGGAGCTCTCCTACAAGGGGAATTTGATCAAAGTACTTGCACCACTTGGTTTGGGACACAGGAATGGGAACAATTTGTCTACACTATGGAAGGTCCTCGTATGAGAATTTTCTTCTAAGACAAAATTATCTTTATTGAAAAATAAAGTATTTTTTGCTTGTTTGAGGAGTAACAAGAATCTAATCACATTTTTTCAGAAGAGAACTATTAGCGGAGAGGCAAAGACCAACTTTTAAAAATTTCTTTAGCAGAATTCATAAAAATAAACCCTTCATACTCATCAAAAACAAATAATATTTTCCCTAGTTAAAACAAAATCATTTATTTCACACCCAAAGCATATTTCAGGAGAGATCAAATGGGAGAACAATTTCTTTTGTACATGTCCTGCCTTAAAAACCCTCTGAGCAAATAACTGAATCAAGAAATTAAAAATTTTAAGTGAGTTACCAAAACAGTTCTTCTCACAAAGACAGAAGACTTCAGTGAAGAAATTCTAGCAGAACCAATCTAGGCTAAATATGAAAAATAATCACTGGAAGAAACAAAAAGGAATGCAACCTACCCCTGTTGTTTTACAGATGTCAACCCTAAGGTTTTTACTATACTAGACTCGCACACTTTTATAGACTTGTACATTAATTATACAATATTGACACTACATTGCTGTAAAAGTAGACAAAGAAGATAAAACTCCAAGTGCTCAATGTGTCCGAGTCCAGGCTGGTGGCCTGGACTTGACATGCTGCAGAGTTTCACCTTGGGCTCAGTCTTCTGCAAGATGCTGGACACTTGTGGATGTGCTGCTGTCTCAGATGTGTATTGCCCTCCAGTTTGAAGGGTTGGCACAAACTGCCAGCTGCTTGGCTTTCTTCATCCCTAGGGCCCATGAGAAGCTGTCCATCAGTTCATCACCCTGTCTGGTTTCCACCCCTAACTGCTTTGCAAGGATGTAAAGTTGTTAATGGTTTTCTGTGCTGCTTTGTTTCATCAAGGCTGCCAGAATCACCTGATCAGAGAAAAGCTGGGCAGAACTGGCCCGGGCCTCACTTAACCTGAACTGTGCCTCGGGGTGTTTTAACAAAAGGTTTGTAAACCCAAGGGTATTTTCTGCAGGGTGTACACAAATGCCCAAAGTCAGGAAAATCAGAGCAGGAGTTAATGTATTTCAGGGTATAATTTTCAGTTTGGAAACCCAAGATATCAAAACTACAGCCACTAGTATTCAGCAGCTGAGATGGTATGAATATCCCCTTATCAGAAAACATACATAATCTTGTAGAATCTTACCACCAGGAGAAAGAAAACTCGTCACACTTTATCAGGGACAGGTACTTAGGAGAGGTCAAGCAAAAGTATCCCCTCATATATGTAAGACTGTCAAGAAAGCCAGTAGGAGGAATTTATCAATCACTAGTCAAGATTAATCTGGTGTTCTTTTTTACAGCATAATAAACTGTTCCTCTCATGCTCTGATAAAGTTATTTTTACTTCTATTACCCTGAGGTTAAGAGACAGAACCAATACCACGCCTGCACTTTGGCTAGGTTAGAAAATGGCTTGCTCTTTATTTTCAAGTAACCAGACAGAACCTGTTCCAGCTTAACTTGTTTTCTGAGAGAAGATTCATCTCACAGCCTTTATGACTACTTGTTTTGCTATAACACAAGGGAAACTAAAAATATAACAACAAAAAAAAAAAATCTTTTGAACAAGAAATTGATGCTGGAACAGCAAACCATAACAAGGACTCCAGAGACCAGGATGCCTTTCTGTTGGCAGGAAGGCACTTGGAGGAAGCTGTGGCTCTGAGTCAGAGCTAGCTTTCCCACCGAATTTGATGGGATAAGAACTCACTCCTTCCCAACTTCTGGCAAATAATTTTTGTATACCTTTTCTGTACACTAACAACAGTGCCTCTTCACCTCTACGACTGAAGCCTTTTTCCTTTGAGGTCACACAAGAGATGTGACAAAGAGAGGCAGCATTAAAATATAGGTAGGCTGTGCTTTTAAAAGTCATCTGATTACTGGATGAGCAGAGACTAGAATATGGTTCCTTGAGCTGGAACCTTTTTAAAAGGGGTGCAGTGAACAACTTCAGTGCTGAGCCAATTGATTTTGTACGCCTTCCAGGTAGGTCTTGTATATTATGGTTTTGATCTGCAGTCAATTATCCACTGTAATAGCATTAAATTTCAATGTAATTAAATTATTTTACTAGAAAATGTTCATAATAGCATTAAAATACAGTCTATTTAAGTCAATATGGCACCACATAATCTATAAATTAGTCATAAGCGCTATCCCACAAGTGCAAAAATGATGAAAATTAATGCAGACTAATGCAATACAAAGTATATGGATATTAACAACAATGCAGGCTGTTTACAACAGAATGACAATAAACTAATTCCTTGCATCAAAATTATTTCACTTGGCTACCATGGGTTGGAAATTACAACAATGTCTTGGGCAAACGTTCACTCAATTGTTATTCCAGTTTTGATCTCATCAAGAAGATCTGTACAGTTCTCCAATTTTTTCTATCAAACTAGAAAAATAAGACAAGCTTTTTTCCATTAATAAACTACAGATAAATCCTGTTCTTTCTTAATAGGAGTTAATAGGAGATTATCCATTTAATTCAATATGAGAATGTCTTTTTAAAAAAAGTGATTGAAGTCCTTGCATAAATTTCTTGTTCTTTCATTGCACCACAGTGAAATAGGAGAAACTATCTGTATTTTTTTTTTTTTTNAAGATAGCCCCCCTCTTGTTTGTTAGATTTTTTTTTTTTTTTTTTGCCTTGAAATGTTGTACATATTATTATTACGTAAATAATGACCCACTAGCTTTAAACATATGCCTTTGAGCCAGACTGGGCATTTGAGACATCTGCCTGGGTCTGGCAGATTTGCCATTGGATCCAGGGACATCTGCAACCTTCTGGCGCCACGGCTGAAGGCCAGGCAGGACAGTCCAGGATGGAGTACACATGGTGTTATATCCCTATATTTATGTGCTAAATCCCTCCACGTCCAACAGCCCCTTTCCTACAATAAGACATAGCAAATAGCAAATTGCAGTTTCCTAAATCAGTCGAGATATCAATTTGAGGACTGGTGAGCTTCAAATTAATGAAAAAGCAGTCTGTCACCCAGATCTGCTATGAAACCTCAAAGTGTGACAGGGGAGGTTTATGATATGCTGTGGTTTTATAAATAAGCAGCCATGCCATCCCTTTTCCTGCAATGACAGTGGGAACTTGGTGTTCTAACTGCTACCAGGAACTGCTGATCAGTGCCATCACAGCAGGCACAGGCTGAGGCTCCAGCTCAGTTCCAGGCTCAATCACCTGGAATCATCTCCCACTTACCACAAGAAGGTTTAAATCACAGCTATCAGGGCTATTCTGATGAAGTGAGAGCAAGCCCCTGCTCAAGAAAGAACACCTGTCATCACAAGCAGTGGTCATTCTGAGATCTTCAGGAGCATGAAACCACACCATTGAACCAAGTCCTGGCAGCAGAAGGGTGGTCAGTGAGCTCATACAGACCTGAAAAGGCCACCACAGCAGTGATTCATTCTGCACAGTCTACACCCAGGTTAAGCCAAACACATGATTATTTATTAATAACTTCGGTCCTTACACCCTTAGTAATCTGTTCTCAAAGAATTTATGCAGATTGCAGTGTTTTGTTCAAGATGGTGCAGGATGTATCACTGGAATGCTCCACACTCTGCATTCCAGCAAGCACCTTGATCAAACCCCATCACATTTTCTAGCCTTCAGCATCTTTCTTTACTGACAAATAAAGTTATCGAGCTGCTCAGAAGACAATGAATTTCCCTTCCTCCCCCTGCAGAAATTTCATATAACAAAATCAGCTTGTTTTCCTCATTGCTTTATAAGGACTTGAAACAGATGATGTCAGCCCTGAAAATTTCCTGAGGTTTCTATACTGTTTGACATTTGCCTGTCAATATGAAGAAAGATTATACACAACTAAGAGTTATTTGTTCTAAACAGGTCTTCAAAATACACACTCACTGACTCTCACAGCAATCTGTCTGCTGTGTGTAAGCCTAGCATTTTCCAACACACTCACAAAATCTGCATCGTGAGCCCTCATTAATTCAAGGAGATAGAAATTATACTTGTTATTCTTCCCACTATGCATAGAAATTAAAGTTCCGACTCGAGAAAGCACATAAGCAGTTACCAAGTGTTGAACAAGTGCTGTGGTTCCTGTGAAAGGTAACAGGTAGAATTCATTTCCTGGAAAAGATTAATAACACTTCAGCAGCAGCCGCCTCTTGATCGCTTTTCCCTGGGGTTTTGATTTATTGATTTGCAACAAAAGCATCCCTACCAGAAACGTCCACCAAAAGCTTTGCATCCTAATTGCCGGAGGTCATTCCCCTTCCGTGGCAGCACAGAGAGGAAAAGATCATTAATCAGCTCCTATCAGCTCACTCCTATCTGCCACTGAGTTGCCTAACCTAGTACTGCACTTAATTCTACAGCTGATGAACTTCTTCAACACTTCCAGAACAGGAGTGTCCAACAGGTATTTAGGTGATTTATCCATTAACCCATCCCACACATGGAAGATCCCAACTACGTCATTCTGTTCGTCCTGCAGAGGTACAACCAACTGCACCACTCTTTGCACCAGAAGGTTACTCAGCCAGGACAGATATCTTCTCCATCTCTACCAGGAGATGCAGGATCCCTTTTTCCCTGTAACCATCCCAAAACAGTCCCCAAATGGTAGCTAATAATTTTTTGCAATGTAAATCAAAAGACATTACCTTAGATTATCACATACAAAGCAATACCCCTTAAACATATATATATTTTTTTTTAAAGGAATACAGCGCTAATTATAATTTTTACAGTATTCTCAAAGAAATATCTTCAACTGAAGTCTTTTTGTGTGCTTTCCAATGCTTTCCAATTTTAGATCCTCTACTATGTCTATGCTTTATTTTTTAATGGTAAATGGCTCATCTTTTGCATGACCTCACAAGCAGGAATTTTAAGAAATACTACACATAATAAGCTCCTCAAAAAGTTACAGCTGTTAATTGAAACACAGTTGATCCTGAAAACAGATCCCTTCCTAAGGAAGATAAGGATTCACTTAAGTCCAGAGCAACACATGAAGTTCACTTCTCCTTCAAGCTACCAGGTTCCATGAAATCAAATTAGTGCTGTCTCTTCCTGTACTTTGTTACTATTTACAGTTTTTCCCTCCACAAACGGCATCATGACCCCTGTCACTTACCCTTATTTAAATTTTCCTTTTCTTCTAAAATATTTCAATTAAAATAAATATATTTTTACATCACAATTCTCATTTCAGCTTTCCACTCTCCCAGCTTTTTCCACATCACACAGAAGCTCACCCAAATTTTCTATTTGGTCTGAACAAATAAGACTATTTTTAAAGTAAGCACTGCACTAGTCCTTTTCAACCTCTTACATTGTAGCCTGAATGTGTTGAAAACTCTCTGCCAGCTTTTCTTTTTTTTTAAATCAAGGGTAAGATATGCACATATTTTGTTCATGCTCTGCATTATAAAGATGATAGTGAGAAATTAATTAGAAACATATGAGTAACCATACTTTTTTTCCCCTCCTCACTCAGACTTTCCTTTTATGAATCTGTCACAAGGTAACTCTAGACCTCATCCCTTAACAAAGAAATACTGAGATAGTGCCTTAGGTTCATAAAGAAATGTTTACATAAGAAACAGATAATTAAGTTCTTCTGAAAAAAGGAAAAGCTGTAAAATTCTGATAAGGGGCTAAAAATGCAACTTTTTCCAGTTTGCTCAGCACATTTATTAATGATATTTTCAGTTCTTGTGATCCTGCCAACAGCAAAACCTGGACATCACAATGTAGGCTCACGGGTATTTTGTCTCAGACCAACAAATATCTGTTTTTCATGAATTCTCAGCCTCATCTTAGGAGGGATTCCAGTTCAGAGGAATAAAAGTTAAGTTGACAAGCATCAAATGTAAGAAAGCAGATTTTTTTTTTTTTAATTAACTGTGTTCTGCAGCAGTGAGAAGCCAGCTAAGTGCATTACCCCTGTTTCTGCTCCATGACTGAGTACGTGGCCAGATCCTGATCTTGTGACCATCTCCTGATCAAAACAAGTGGCTGCCAGCTCTGCAGTTCCCTCTGAAGAGCAGGTCCTTGGGGATGTAGCTGTGGAGCCAAAATCCCATGGGATTATGACACTGCAGAGCATGAAGATGATGTAGAGTACAACCCTGCCCACTTCAGAGCAGGACTCAGAGCTGTATCTGTAACATCTCAGGGAAGGGAGTGTGTGTGCATGCAGACCAGCCTGTTGATTATTACAATTATTAAATGACAAGGGCTTAAATGGATTATCCACCATCTCCTGCTGACTTCTCCAGTTCACAGCTCCTCATTAGAGTGTAAGTCAACTTCTATCAAGTACTCAAGACAACTCTGTCTAGAAATACTGGATGGTCAGGGCTATGTCTCATAGGATATCAGATATTATTTTAGTCTATTAATTGTCCCGTTATGGGGATAAGTACAATCTCGTAGTCATTGAAAAAGAAATATTTATACCAAATACTACACAGAGGACTGAATTCTCTATTATATATATAAGCCTGTGGGCCTGATGAGATGAACCCCAGAGTCCTGAGGTGATTGGCTGATGTAGTTAGAACTGTATGATCTTTAGGGTGCTTTCTAAACCAAACCGTTCTGTGATTCTGTTGCTCTGCACTTGGCATAGCCACATACATAGGAGAGTTCTAAGCCAACAGCTCTGCTCTGGTACTTTTTTAAGCTATTAGATAACATTCTTTGCTAGTAAAAATGACAACACAAAATACAGTCAGCAAAACCCAGTGCTGCCAGTCAATACAGAATTAATTCCCTGGATATTAGAGACCTGGTCATAAAACCCAGAAAATACCTGGCCTACTTTTCCTTGCACTAAGGATGTTTTTCTCTTCCTTCCCATCTCCTCTGGCATTTACATCTGTGTTTAGGGCACACTATAGGGAAGAAAACTGTCATATAAGATCTGGTGGAATAATGGGATGATAAAGATTGGATGAGATGTGAGTGTGACATGCACAATGGGTAAGTTCTGGAAGAGTGAGCACACAGAGTCAGCTGCCATATCTTCCAGCTTCTCACCTGGCTGACAACTCCTAACTGAGTCCAGATACCAGAGACCATGGAAATGTGGAAAAGGGCAGACAACAGGAACATTGTATCAGATCCCCAAGCAAGGACAAATGTAACCATGTTTTTGACTATTTTCTATACAGGTTTTTATATGGATAAAAACCAAATTAGCCCCCAAATGTCAATGTCTTCAGTGTAAAAGGAAGGCCAATACACAATAAATGTCTACCAGATAACGCTCTGTGGTCTCTCTCCACAGAGACCCACACAGATTTCTATCAGAGATTTCACATACCACTCATGAACCATCAGGATACTTCCACGTAGCAAGTTTATGGGATGAAAACAACCATAGCAAGACCCTGTACAAGACGGACAAAGCACATAGTATCTACAGACAAACTGAGGCTCTAAAGATAATTTTCAGGGTTATGTATAACTCGGAAGAGGCATAAAGGGCACAACTCCAAGGCCATAGGGAAAGAAGGAGCTGCAGTCATATGGCAACCTCTGCTAAGTCCAGCAGCCATGTGCTGCTCATTGGAGTGAATCCAGCAGCACACCTGATAATGTATACATGCTGATAAACTGACAGAAGGAATTTGATATGTTTTACAACGCTGCATAACTTAGAGCTGTGTACAGAAGCACCTTCCAAAGCAATGACTTTAGACAGGCATCCTACACGGCTGTACCCGAGCCAGGAGCAGCTTGGATTCGCAGCAGCGCAGCCTGTTCAGTCTGCTCCTCCCGACGCCGGCTCTTGCAGCAGTGAGATCCCACTCCATATCCCAGCCTTTGGAGGGGCTGGAGCTCTCAGGCAACGGCGTTGTTGGATTCTGATGGAGCCGACGTGTGTGTGCCTACACGCAGTTCTGTGGCATGCACTCAGAGCGGACCATGGGGCTAATAATGCTACCTCACTCAGGTAGATGAAAATGCAACTGCAGAGCACCTGGGAGGTGTCCAAGTCAGCAGCAGAGAAAGGATTTCAGGAAAGATTTAGTCCAGTATTATTCATCAGCTAGAGCAGGACAGATAAGCGGACATTCACACCTGCCTTTTTCTTAAGTGGGACAAAGCCTGCTTTTCCAGGAAAAGAAAACCAACAAAACACACTCCTCATCCTGCTGCAAACAGCATTTGTGCCTAATGAGATGTAAGGCAGAATGGATTGCTCCCACTCTCCCATGCTCTGTTTCATCTCCATAAACACAGCCAAAGTTAGCAGCCCATGAAGGTAAATACCACCACCAAGGTGTCTGTGAAGAGCCATGATGTCCAAACACAGAGCTCTGTGTGAAACACATCTATCCGACTAAGCATGAAATCCTGGCACTGCTGAAGGCAGTGGAAATTCTGCCAATAATTTTGAACAAGGAAGGATTTCATCCTCATCTTCTAATTATAAAGAAGTCTTCTATGAAATACAAAAGAAGGTAAAGATTTTACCTTGTTTATATAATGCTTTAGTACTAAATATCATAAAGCTTGCTCTTAATTAAATGATACAAAATTTTAGAAGCTACAATTTCCAGCTGAAAAGTGATCCCTTAAAGAGATATCTTCATGGATAAAAATTATGAATGGTGATCAGAACTCCTATTACTTTTACCATCAGAATTATTGCTACAGGGTTGAATACTTCTTAAGAGGATCTGCTTCTCATATGAGAACAGACTAAGAGCTGGCAACAGAAGCATAGATGTTAATTGCAAACATTTATTATACTACCAGGGTTTACATTTAGCAGCTGTCAACATTACTGACAACTGTAACAGAAATCAGAAAAAACTGAATTTTTGCTTGCCAGAAGGGCAGCTGGTACTTGATTTCCCTGCTATTGTTGTTCCTTATTTACTTTCAAAGTGTGTTAAAAACAAATCTTTCACCAAGATTTATTTAAGAATTCTAATTCTTATTTATTTATACTTTACCTAGCAAAGAGGAACTCATTAGTAGGCAACTACTCAAAAATAAATATTTTAACGGATGTGCTTTAAACTCTGATGCAATCCATTGCTTTTCAGCCTTGGTGAAGCTAGATTGCAGAGATATCAAAATTTAATGGGCTATCTTTGTTGCAGTACTCAAAACTACCTTTAAAAAAAGAAAAAAAAAAAAAGAAGAAATTCAGAGCTCAATAGCTTCTTAACCTAAATATTATCAGGAGAAACAAGCTCAAATACTTCAACCTAAAAATATGGTAACAAAGTGATGCTGCCACAGTAGTGTCATCATTTTCTTTTAAAAGTCATACTTACATGCACTTATAAGTTGAGATATTGCTAAACTAATGAGCTTTACCCTGAACAGAGCTGCAGCACTTGTCAGGACTTCCTCATAACTTTACGTCTCAATAAAATGAAAGGGATGGACCAATCCAGAGGAGCAATACTAGTTCAGTGGATTAAGGATGTTCTCCATCTATCTATCTATCTGATTCAGCAAAGTGCCCACAAGTGCAGCTGCAGATACCAAGGCCACATCCAAGTTAAAGGGCCACTAAACAATCTTCCAGGCTGCAGTGTCTGGCTTGCTGGCAGATGCTTAGCCTAGAAAAGTCTGATATGGAAGTGTAATCTATGCCTCACTTCAAGTTACTGGTTCCAGCATCTGCTGTAAGAGTTGAGAGCTACTGATTGACTGTAATACTTTGAAGATGTCTTGCTCTCTAATAGCTGAAGAAAGACAAAGAAACAAAATAGCCAACCAAATAAAAGGTGCTCTATGTCAGTGATGGGTTTTCCCAGAATGGAAGGAGGAAATGTCCTCTCCTGGGCATATCTGACAGCTTCACATGTCAGGAGAATGGCTGACTGTGGGAACACATTTACACAACACATCTCAAAAGATGTTCCAGTCTTTTTATTTTCTTTTGATATCTTTTTTTTTTTGTATTATAAACTTACTATAATTTAAAACTTTTTACTATACTTTAAAACATAATCCTTTATGAAGCGAAATGAGTCTTACAGCATCTTTTAAGACTTAGTATCCTAATCCTTAAATCATAGTCTTTAATATTGTGATTATGCACTTGCTAAATACATAGAGCCTGAAGAGATTTTCTACTTCTTAACATATCTTTTCCCATATGTGCTATTTGTCTTAACCATTTTTTCTTCCTTTTCCTTGTGTAATATATTTTCACTATACTTCTGATACTTCTCCCCAGTTTTCTTGCATAACATATTAATGAACCAAAGAATAAGATTCAGAGTTGACATGCATTACAAAATGATATTGTGCCTGCATTATGGTGGGCCAGAAGGACTTGTCACCCTGAATTTCAGTTGTTTCCTATTGGCATGGAGGCATCCTGGATGTTAGGACTGCAGAATCCCAACCTTTCTTGCCATCATTTGTCTACAGTCGAATCTTACAGGTGCAGGTGCTGCTCTCTCAGAGCATGTTAGGCAACAGCACATGGTGTCTTAAACATGGCTCGTTTCATTCCTTTTGAATGAACAATTTAGCTCTGACTTTATCGTAAGACCTTTACATAGTTTCCAGAATCCATATTGTCAGGAAGGACAATAATTAGAAGCGAGTGGAATTTCTGATTGCTTTTGTCACACTTGTTACTTGCCAGATTCCTGAAGGCCAAGTAGCAAATTCATTATTTTTCATTAGGAAACATGCCAGTGCTACTTGTGTTTAATCTTGGGCAGTTACTAGCCTTGACAGACATACTTGGAAGCAGAAACAGTTTAAAGGAACCCAAATTCCCTAAGCATGCCTTTTGTCTTCAAGCTTCATTACATCAAATGAATCAGGATTTCCAAAAATCACCCACACCCTCGTGTATAGGACCAAAACTAAGCTGCCACCTGAAAACCCTCTCAACACATCATGCCATGGTGCCAGAGAAATCTACTCAATGGAAACAGTTTGATTCTCAGGATGATTTCTTGAGACAAAAATAAATACTACTGAAATTGCTAAATGACAACAAGATAGGGAGAAATCTTGGGTTAAACTAAATTTTGGACCAAGTTCATAGAATATTTGGCAATTATATGTTTCTTCAGTGCCTTTTTATTCCGGTAAGCAAAGGACTAAAAGGCTGAAGAACACAGGTCCATGGAAGCTACCTGAGTTACTAAAAGACTTGATTTTTCCACAGATTCCCTCCTCTGCCATTTTCACATGTCCTGAAAGTTAATCAGCTGATATTTGGACAATGCTTTTAAATTAACAACTCTTTAGGTAATTTGTAATCTCTCACAATGATTTATATAGGCATCAGAATCTGAGCAGCTTAGCATGCAAATGGAAATTCACTACCTCCACCCTGTGCAAAATCCTGTCAAAAGCCCTTGCTCCTCATTGGATCTGCACTTGAAGGCAGAAAACCATAAAAGCAAACCTAGTAGCAGAAGGAAAAACTCCCAGCTGTTCAGTGCACAGTTTTTAGCTGTTAATCAGTAACTTCCCAAGATGTTGATGCACTTCATAGTACACAGAAATATTTGTGTGTCAACAATAACACACAAAATGCAAGCCTGATCCAAGCATTCATGGAATTACTTTCTAGCCTGGCAAAATACCTTGCAGCTAAAAGTTCTTTTAAACTTTATGGCAAAAGGAACAATGCATTCAGCACTTCAGTTGCACATAATAGCACATTACTTATTAAACTATAACTATATTATTACAACTATTAGTTATAAAAGAGAAATTTCTTGCATGGAAAGTTTGAAATTACTCCCTTGTTAGCAACTAAAGCGTCAAAGTCCATAAAATATGAAACATTATCAAAAATACTGAATGTGGCACTTTCAGTGTAACTATTAAAATGCTTTCATTGACATATAATTTCATTTTTAGTTCACTATCTTAAAAGTACTCAAATTGCACAGGAATCTGGAGATGTATTCAGAACGCACTGCACAGTAATAAGGACAGGATTTCTTGCCTGCTCTGAACTGCTGTCAAATGATATTCCAGTTTGCAAGCAGTGTCAGATCACTTCACTTTCCAATACTTTGCTGTGTTTCATGAAAAAATATGAGAAAAGTAGCCCAATTTATTTTTCCTGCCTCAGATGTGAGCTAAGTTGTGCTTCTACCTCATATCTATTCAGAGTTCCCAAAAATACAGAAAAACAGACTAAATTTCTCCCCAGAAAGACAGTGATACAATTCACTAATCAAGCAAATTACATGGAATAGGAAAAAAAGTGGATGCTCAGTTACTGATGGCAGACTGAGGCCATAAAAATACAATAAAACATCTCTGTTTATTACCTTTTTATGGGAGTGTTTTGACTTTGGATTTCAGTATCCACCAGAAAAACAGACCCATTATAGAGCTGCAATTAGCACGTGTGTCTTTTGCCTAAATCTTCCCTGTTCCTCAAGAAGCTCTGCAGACACATCCCAGCGTGTCTCTGCTTTAATCAAAGCATGTCAGCCAAGATCAGAGAGGCCAAGCAGGAGCTAAATGCCCTGGTTGTCCCAAGAGTTTCTCTGTGTGTGTTCCCTGCTCAGGAGGTCACAGATGGAATTGGATGAGGGACACTCCTCACAATGTGACTTTTGTTGAATTAGGTTTCTTCCTGCGCATTTGTCCTGAATAACCTGCTTCAGTCCTTCCCAAGAGCCAGGCTTCCTCCAGACTTTGCCTCTGTCTCCCTGATTCCTGGCAGCAATCTCACAGATCACGGAGCACTCACTCCACTACATTTCCTGACTTTTTTGACATATTTTCTTCTAGAAATAAACCAGCTCCTCCTGTTGCAGTGAAGCAGAAGGATGACCACAGAAGGACGCATCATCCCAATATTTTGAAGCCTTTATGAACTACATCATTAAGTGATGACAGTAATTTGCTCAGCACAGCTCCCTTCCACTGCACATCTTGGATGCATTTTGTCTGTAGCTAAAGTAGGTTGTGTTTGTTGACTCACTGTGGATTCAGCTTCTCCCCACATGCTGTACATCTGCTGCACATGCCTGCACAGCCCCCACCCTTCAACACCCACAGCACACTGACATACGGAGTAACAACATGTGAAAGATTTCTACTGAACTCGTGCATTAAAAAAAAAAATCCCAACCTGATTATTATTTTCCATCTCCAAAACAAATCTGCAAGAATTATTTAATACAAACCAGTTTTTTTCATTTCAAAGTAGTTTTTGCTACTGTACCTCTCCTAAGAAATTCAGATCAAATGACACCCTTTCAAGTAAATTTTCAGTTTTCGTCACCATTTTTTTTCTTTACTGAATGCTTTTAATACACCCTGGCCTTAATCCTACAATTTGCTAAATTTGCCAGCTGCTAATTTCTATGTGCAACTAAACCCTGTTAGTAATTGGCACATAGCACTTCATTCATATGAAGAAAATCTGTCAAACATTTTTGTTATAATGTAACATGAAAGCAAAAATAAGTGTCTCTGAAGTTCCATAGACTGAAGTATCTCTCTGTGTTGGGAAACTCAGCATTTTCTGAGAAATATTCCAGCAGAAGAAGCAGATGGAAGGAATAATTTCTATCCTTTAGAGGACAGCATAGGTGAAAAAATTGTGAACAGAAGTTCAGGTGGGGCATAACATCTCTAATCATTTTCTTTTTGAAGAAGCTGGACAGGACTTGATTTTAGAGAGGTGAACAGGTAAGCTTATTTCTGTGTTTTGTTATGTAGGTTTTGTGCAATACCGAGCAAAATCCGATTATCCACGTGAAAATAAGAATGATGATCCTTCCCTTTCTCCCACATTTATTGTCCCTTAGCTGTTTAGTCTGCAAACTGCTGTAGGCCTCTCTCTTGACATTACAACAAAAGGAATAGCAACATAGTCATGAGTCTTAAAATTAATGAGAATCTTAAAATAAAAAAAAATTACAAACAGGTGAATATAAACATATACGTCCACATTTATCCACAGCAGAAAACAAAACTTAGTTCTTGAATTAGTGCACAAGCATGCTACCTGTCAGAGTTTCAGGTAGATTTTACAATGAAGTATCTTGCTCAGGATTGCATATATTTCCCTCCCCATACATAATTAAAGTTATTTCTATTTTACATCCCATAAATATTCACTGATGCAAGAGGGAAAATAGAACGCTCTCTTCCCAAGATGCTGACAGGACCAAGCAGAACCTCATAAGGGATCCCTTCAAAGATCATCTTCTCATGGCCAGAGAAACGAATTTAAATGATCTTACATGAGCCTAGTGTTAGCAATTGCACTCCTGAATTATGCATGATTCTTGACTGCTCATAATATGAACAAACTACAGAGTTTCATTAGTACATTTCAATTACTGTAGCCATTCTTACTCCTTGCTTGTTACAGTTAATTTTCATTTTTAGAACATCCTTGCACATTTGCTATCAGCAATGATGCCATGCTCAGAAAAAGGCTTATTAGATGCCTTATGCATTCTCTCTGTGCTGCCCCGAAGTGTACAAATATAACTATAAATTCTAGAAAAATCTGCAACTTTATTTCACATACCACTGGTCTTCTGGTGCCTGTAGGAATAATTTTTGCCTAAACAAGAGTTTGAATTTAATCCAGTATCTGAAACTTGTGAAGCATTAATGTCACTTGATCTTTGTAGGAGTTAGATACACACATTACCACGGTACCTGCAAAATATAGCAAGACATATGTTAACTATAGCCTCATTTTGATCACCTGTCAAAAATCTTAACACAAAATATGCCAGAAACTAAGTTGCCACTGGTCAAAAAGAAAAAAATAATTATGCAACAGCATTTGCCTGATGCTGATACAAGTATTTTGGAGTATTTTTAGAGTATTTTAGTTAAAGTGACGTTAGTCAAGGAAATAGAGCTGAATTCTTTGGTGGAGTCAATACAGTTGTGCTAATGAAGGAACATTTCTTCCTCCACCCATCTTCCAGAACCAGGAAAGGACTTGATCGTCTCTTGTTTGGGTTAATTGTTGTCAAAGACAGTTTCTGCCCTAGAAAACTATAGGACACCATTTCTGAAAGGCAGGGCCCCTTCCTGTCCAGGTGGCTGACAGCTAAGCAGCCAGCAGGACCCATGGAGCCTCTTGGAGGGCCTGGGTACAGCTACTTACCCCACATCAGGGCTCCTCTAGTGAAACAAATCTCCCTCGTGCTCCCACTCTGGCCAAGATGTGAGCCAAAGCATGATGTATGAGCATTCCTAAAGTGGCTGTCTTTGGGACAAAGCCGCAGCGAGCTTCAGGAGTGCTCTTGTCACCAGCGGACGTTCAGTAGTTCCCTGAACCAGACTAATGGCAGCCTGAACAAAAATCAGCTGAAATATGTGCAGCACTGGTTGGGGTCCCCTGCACCACCTTTTCCTGGCTACAGATCTGCCTTTCCTGAGCTGCAATTCTTGCTAATTCAGGTCTAGTCGATACATAAGTGGGGACTGTGTGCCAAGATTGAGCACACCTCCACTCCAGCCAAATTCCCACTGGTTTGCACTCGATGAGGAGTGCAAATCTGCAGTTTAAATCAAAACTGCCTCTGCCACCCAAATTTGGAGAAAGCCATGTGTCTGGGAGCCAGGGATTTCCCACTACATTTTCCAGAGCAGGTGACCTTGCAGAGGCAGAGGTGACTCAGATGCTGTTGGGTCTCACCACGGCATACATCACACAATTACCTCCTGCAATCCAACACCAGCTTCGGCCCAGCTCATTTCCTGTTCCACACCATTTCCTCCTGAGGTTTCTCATCAATAAATAAAGAGACATGCTGCTACCACAGCTGCTCCTCACCTACCTAACCCCTTATTAGCTTACAGGCACACAGGCACATGCAGCCTCCCACCCCCAAAATCCACACCACTGGCAGAGCAACACTGATAGAACAGAGATACCAGCAGTGTCCAAAAGTTGTCTGTTTGCATGTTAATGGTTAGAATTCTCTCAGCACCACCATCGTAAATCTCCATTTCAAACGCTGATCCTTACAAATTTAGAACTGCAATAAAACATTTAACTTCCCAGATTATAAAAATAGCCCAGGTTTTAAAGCTGTCAGAGAAGTAAGAACGAAAGCATGAATTAGTGGGTGCAGAGAAAGCCAGACAAGAAATATCCATGTTCAGTGAAGACAGTTTCAGACCCTTATCAACATAAAAGTTGAGTAATTAGATAAAGCAGTAAAAATTCTGAAAGCAGCCTGAAATGCCATTAATTTGACAATGAGAATGTGCACAAGGAATATGGGAGAATTTCGATTATCTGTCTGGGGTAAGATTTTGAGGAAAACTTGAGCCTGTCTGCTCTGTGCTGGGTGACTGCCTGAGTCCATTTACTGTCCAACAGGACAAGCATCTGCTCCCTCCCCAACACCGACCAGACACAGCACTCTCTGAACAAGCAAAACTGCAGGTCTTGACAAAACCTGGGACTTCCCAAGATAAATTTTGACTTCAGCAAGCCAGCATAGAAACCCAGTGGAGAAAATTATAGACCAACTTTCATTTCAGTTCTCTTTCTTCTGCTCGGCTTACCAAAAAGCATTAGAGACACCATGTTTGAAAGAGCATCCGCATTTTAGCAAAGGAAGGAGAGCCACGTTGAGTTGTATGCCCAAACCAAGCTATTTTAGATCAGTTTGCTGGCCATTTATGCTTTTATTTCAACTTTAGGCCAGGTAAAAATGTATCTAGCATGAAAATAAATTCAATCTCATATACACAGGTTCCAGACCTCAAAATATCAGCTTTAAGTTTCCTGGTGCATCATTCAGGCAAGTCTGAAGATCACCAGTGTTTCAATCCAGCTTCAAATCACCAGGAACACTAAAGTTTTCCAATCCATCATTAAAATATCTCACTGTCACTGAAAATAAGGTGTAACCGAAATAGAGATGGACAAAAACCAGTTGTATTAATTAAGCACTTAACCAATAAGGCATACAGCTATAGAGGTCAGATCATTGTCCACTTCTGTCTTCATTAGAATTTATTCCCTCCTTCTATGGGCCCTGTCTCTCCCACCAGCATTTCCACTGCACTCCACAATAAAACTAAGCATGAGTCTCCTTCATTTTTCTAAAAAAACATCTCCAAATTGTTCACTGGGCATGTAGCTTCCCAAAATATTTAACATGACCTTCAACTGTTTGTTCACAAAACAGTTCTGCTGAAATGCCCAAAAAAGTTGGCTAACCTGGGTTGATCCTGCAACAGTCTACAATAACTGGTACTAGATTCATTTATCCATAGACTTAAAAGGTTGTACACTTCTATTAGTTTACATACATTATGCTCTCTCATTTTTGTTAATACACTCAGTTCTTTATTACTCATTATATGCAAATATAAGCTATTGCTGTAATTCAAATTAAAGCTATTGAAATAGTGAGGTTATTTAGGAAGAGTGACTGGAACTGTCATGATCATAAATCTCTTCAATATCAACAACCCCAAGAATAATAAAAGCAAGATTGTCAAGGACCAATAAATAAAGAAATAAAACGGACTAATTCAAGTCAGTTTACATTTGACAACTCAGGAGCCTCTGCATCCCTGCAAATCTCTACAGATGACTTTGGAAAAAAGAGCAGGACCTCCCCAGGCACTAAAGACTCTTTCTGAAAAATAGATGCTTTATCTCTATGTTTATTTTCACCATGCACCTTCATGACCTTTTCATAAAGCATGATTGCAGCCTTGGTCTTTTTACAATAGATTTTAAATAGAATTACTGACGAATTAATTAGAATTACTGCTCTACATGAAAGCAGTTTTAGTTTGCAGTTGCTATATGCTGGGTTATGTTTTTTTATCCATTTTATTTTTGGCCTTGGTGATGATTTCTACAGATCCTAACAGAAACAGATTTCAAACTCAATATTGGAGACAGAAATAAAATAACAGTGAGAGTGATGTGCCATGCACTTCTGCTTGACCAAGTGCACCCATTTCATCAAGAGTTAACTCAAAATGCTTACTAATGCAAATCCACTCACAGCATGAGCTGACTTCAGCAAGTGCTCATATGTAATGTTTAATGTTTACTTAGGTGTACAGATAGCGAGAATTTGGTTCTACAAAATGAACGATTACAAGATCAGTTTATGCAAGTATCAGTTTCTCTTCAAAATATGACCATCACTGTTACGTGTTACAGCCAAAATTACAGACTAGTTCTGAATGTCACCGTCAGAATTGCAATCACAATTACTAGGTCAGTTTAAAAAGAAGCCCTCTTATTATCATTTCCTGGTTTGTTTGGGTTTTTTTTAATTATTATTTTTTGCCTGGACAGATTCTTCTAGTGAATCCAATAAAATGCGATACTATAATTCACAGCTGCAGTGCTAATGGCTAGAGAAAGAGGAAACCATTAAGAGACAGCCTCTCTACTGCTGAAAGCTGCTAATAATCCCACTATTCCTCATTTTTATGACTGCATATTTTATGAATGATAATCTGCTCATTACATATTGCCATAAATATTTTGGTTTAGCAATGAAAATAGGCATCAGTAAAGTATATACCCTAGAAGCTTCTCTGCTAATACTTCAGTGTCTCCTAATGTATATCATGGTGATATTTTCCCCTGGCCCCCCACACTGGGTAACTATGTGAACTATTATTTTTAGCTGGAAGAACTTCATGCATAACTTATGCACTATCTGCAGCTATAAACCAGTTTTGTCAGATGCCTGAAATCATACTGAATCTGCCTCATTAATTTTCCCCCTGCTGTACAATATAGCCATCCAATATATTAATTTTCCTACAGCTTACATAGTCTTGACCCAACAAAGCAATGAGAAAACTGTAAATTCTGCATCTGAGCACTACTCGTAGTACGGTGTACTTTTACCTTCACTCAAGCTATTACAATCATAGGTGGATGTAATTCAAGGTACTTAAGAATTGAGGACAAGCTATAAAACCCACTGAATTTTAAAAGCTATTTTAACCTATTTGGAAATACTTTCTTTTCAGCTTCATATATCTCAGGTCTCTCTGTTAGCCTGGAAATTCAAGCAGTACCAGAGGCTTTTAATCACCTCTGCTACAACTTGAGACTGATGCCATTCCTTCCTCCTGGTAAAATAAACTTTTATTAACCATTCTATTGAATGACAACTCCTAGTACTAATTTTAATACAATAAACTTTGGCAACCTGCTTTTAAATTTCACCAAGGTTGAGGGGTTTTTTGTAATTTGGTTAGCACATATTACAGCAATAGCTCTCTTATACCGTTTGTGAACCAATTAAACCAATTTTCAAAATTACCTGGTAGCTTGGTACAAGCCAGGCTAGGGTACAAGCCCAAAGGAAACTAGGAAAATGCAGCATAACTGCTGGGTTAGAACTAGTTTATGCAGCTGAATTGGGGTAATAAACTGGCATACAATTGTTGCTAAGCTCCAAAAAATCAACATAAAATAATACTTAAATGTGAAAAGCGCTGTGGTATTTCTGCTCTAATTAGTGTGCTGCTTTATCAGAAGAGTATTTGGTAACCAAAAATGAAGATTTTGCCACGTTAAAAAGACAAAAGCAAGGAGAGCTGCTCTTGGCTTTCTATTTCTATTTCATGGCATCTTCAAAAGACTTCTGCAAGCACAATTAACTCAGCTGTTTTGCTACTGATTTGACTCTGATGCTTCTCTGTTCCTTCCATGTCAACAGTCCCCTCTCAAGACCCTCACAGCCTCTCAAAAGATTTACTTTTCTACTTTCTCCAATTATATTCTTCTTTCTTGTTTCTCCAACTATATTCTGTCTTTCCCTGTCAATAAAAGACAGTAAATGTCTTCCCCAGGTTGGAGTCACACACACAAACTGGCCAGAATATTCCACTGCTGATTGATCATTCAGCTACTGCCAAAAAGGACAGATCGTATCTGAGTTTTCCTTACCTTTCTCCCAGCGGGAGATTAACAGGTCTCCCTCCATTACTGAACTGCTGATTTTCACCAAAAGGGAAAAAGAAAAGGAGAAACCCAAATAAACAAGACCCAAACCAAAACAGAAAAATAGGCAAGAATTTAGTACCTTTGATACTTTAGGTTTCTACTAAATTTTTCTAAATCGAGGTTCAAATGTAGCTAGAATAAAAATAGGATTGACTGGTGGACATGATGATTACAGACACATGTTTTCTTCAGAAATCAAGCTCCTTTCCTGGAAAATCCAAAACCTCCATCAGCCATAATGGACTTTTCGAACTACCACGATAATAAAAGGCCATTTCTGACAAGGCATCAACCCCCTCAAACTAGAAAATACAGGAAAAAAATATAAGCCTTGCTGCTAGAAGTATAAGCAAACATTACACTGTTTTGTCTTTTTCATTTACTATCCATATTTTATCTTGGCTAAGAGAAAACTGTCATGGTTATCAAGATGCATTTTTCTGGTCATCTTCTGCCCAGCCCTACATCTTGCCCAAGGCTCAGAACTGAGAGACAAACACAAAAACATGGGCTTAATTCCAAAAATTAATTTAAAGTAATAAAAAAAAAAGGTTACTACCCTAGGGACATTTAAATGAATAATAAAACTGTTACATTACTGACTTTATCTGGAGAGGTCAGCATTTCTCTTTGGGGTCTATGTTGTAAATCAAGCTACAAATCAAGCAAAACAATAACCTGTCATACCTTGCATTAATGTCTGATGGACGAAGTAGTCCTCCTGAGCATTTGGTTCTTACAAATGAGAGTAGCAGCCTAGAAAGATACTCAAGTCCACTGCAAGGTGCTACAGACAAACACACACCTGCACAGGCAAAAACGGGAGCTACAGTAGTTCAAGCCTAAATATGGGAGGATGAGACAAATCAGAAAACAGCAAACCCCCAAAAAACTTAAATCAAACAACCCCCCACAAAAAAATCCCAGTACATCCTTCGATTTACACATTGCCCAAGTGACTGCTGAAAACCAGGAAAGAAAAGCTCATCACTTGCATTGCAAGAACAAACCTCAGTTTAGGGCTGATCATTGAGGAAAATCGAATGTATTTATGACCCAGCAGTTGCTCTAAAACCATGCAACAGAAGTAATGGACAAAAATCCCTCCACAGCAATAACCATGTAATTTTTTTTCCCTACCAGTAATAATATTTTGGTTTAATGTTCTGCAAGTTTTAGTCTCGTTAAAAGTGCCTTTTAAAAAGTATGTCTAAAGATGATCAGTATTTCCAGTAAATCCAAAATGCAAGTTTGGAATATTTGACCATTAAAATCCTACTAAAAATTGCATGGAACAATTCAAAATCTGAGAAAACTTGGCAAGTAAAACTATTCATTTTTTTAAGAACTGGGGGCAAAAAAGGGTCCTTGAGTCCTCCAGGTAAGTCACACGCACAAGAGAATTTGACCTTGTTCATTTTTTGTTGTTGTTGTTTTTACAGGGCTGTTTGACATACAACTTTCTTTGGTAGCAGCTTGGCTGAATTAAAAACAAACAACACCACTTCAGGCTGTTAATGCTGATTGGGGCAATAAACTGTATATTGAGAAAGAAAAGCGCGCCAATGTTTTCAATTTAGGAACTGCCAGAAAGAAACACCCATTAAAAATTTAAGTTGCCAGTTCTTGCTTTGGTTTTGGGTAAATATCAGATGCTGAATGCTTTTCCAAGAAAACATGCTGGAGAATTCAAGATCAGAGAGCTGAAGTCTCCATGCCAGGGCATGTACTCCACACTTATCCCACACTCCTTTTTCCTATCATCGATGTGGCAGAGAGCCTCCAAACAGCGCAAGAGTCTGTTCCCTATCTGCTAACATTAACAAGAGCCAAGTGTAACATTGAATTTTTACTTCTTGAAAGCCCTACCCTGTGCCCACGGCTATTTGAAATAACCAGCAGATGTCAAGACTAGAAAAAGTAGTTCTGGGGGAGGGATCTGGAGGGAAGTTAATTCAGAGCTCTGTCTTTGGAGGTATAGGACAAATGACTGGTTTGACTTTTTTAAAAATGATTTTTAATTTCTGAGTGACATCTTACTCCATTATTCCAAATAGCCTTCAAAAGATGAAATTATTTTCTTCCTCTTAAAAGCATCCTTAAACTTTATGATTGATCCTTCCAGTAGAATTTCTTGGTGATCTCACCAAAATACCAGGTATTTAGTCTTCATTAAAGTCTTGGAAACAAAAACAAAAAAACAAACAAACTGCAAAAAAAACCAACCAAAACCAACCTTTTTTGGAAAAGGGCTTAGTAGAGGTTTGATGGCAAGCACAGCAGAGACACAACCATGAGTGATGCAATACCTAAAGAATTAAATTATAGAGAGGCACTGAACCTTGACATAAATAATCAAATAACCATGAATATTTCTACAGAGATGTAGCAGAAGGAACCATTGGTACCTACATCTTAAAAGATGAGTCCTCAGTATGTGCAATTTAACAGGGGGAAAAAACCCAATGACAATGGGCATAACCTTCAATTATGACAGGACAGCACAATAAAGGGATTTTTCTTGTCTTACACTACATTATGTGTTCTAGAAAACAGCATAACTCACATATCCTCCCTATAGACTTGAAGGAAATCATACTTTTTATGGAGACATTTCATATCTTTGTGTATTTTTTCAGTCCACAGCCTTGCTGTTGTTCACAGCAACACTGCACACTGCTCCCATTCCACAGAGACAAGGCTGGGCCGTGGTGGCAGCTCCCTGGGGATGAGCAATCCCTTCCTCAGGGTGGAACACTGGAGTCCATGGCATATTTCACACTGGTGAACACACACAACACTGTTCCCCAAAAGAGATGGAGCAGAGCCACTACTGCCTTTGCTCAGCTCACAAGAACAGAGCTCTCAAAGGAGCTGCTTTTGGGATTCACCACCTCATGCACAATTATTAAACCTCTCTGAGCTCCACAAAACCTTGGTGGAGCAGAGCTCCAGCTCCAGACTATTGCTGCAAGAGCCCCAAACCCTCCCTTCACACCATACTCCCAGTAGGCCCTACCAATTCCTTCTGACTTCAGATCACCCATGAAGAACCAAGAAACTTCATCCTTTTTGCACAACAGACAAAACACGACCCATCCTTTGAACAGGCTGTCAATTATGTTTCTGTTTGTTCTGAGCCAGAAACATTTTCAGTTTGGGGAAAGGACAGCTTCATAACTATCCCCCTCACCCCGCCCAGTAGTACTGGTCCCATCAGTTTGATAATGGGATTCATAGATGTAACTGGTTGAATAGTCAAAAATTTTCTGGGAAATATCCAAGAAAACATGCATGAAACAATTACTTCAACAAAAGAAATTCAAAATTGGATGCTCCCTTTATAAACTCCTTGCATGGGGTAGAAATGCTAAAGCATTAAACAAATCTGGTCCGGCAGTGCAATAAGCCTGAGTAAGAAACAGTGTTAATTAAACCTGTTAAGGATCAGAATAAAAGTTGGAATCTCTCCAGTTCCAACTCAAAGCTGTTCTAACAGGTTATCTACTGTCTTTGCTGTGCCCTTGCCTAGATCAAATTATCTTTTAGCTTTTCTATTGAATGAAGAGAAGGGGTTTAGCTCTCCGAAGAAAAAAAGTGTAAGAAATACCTCTAAGCTGCAGATGATCTGGGAGAGCTAACCTATGACACAGAGCTCATTCCATCTTGTTGCTCTGAACTTCTGAGGATTCAAAAAGGATTTTTCACCACTGGAAGCAAGTTAATAGAGTCGGAGATAAGTTTCAGGGATGTGATAAAGTTAATTCCCCACCTGTCCACTCCTTGTCATGGATCCCCTGACTTACCAGCAGCTGAGTCCAGGAGCTGGGGCGGGGTG
>VXAD01003965.1:0-148813 GCA_013399195.1 Dicrurus megarhynchus | reverse complement strand
GACCAGGAGTGGAGGAGCCACAGGGAGTGATTTGACAGCAGTCACTGATCAACAGGACGGTCATCTGCCTATTCTGACATACTGGGAAACAAATGTTTTTCTTCCCACCACAGCTGGAAAGTAAAAAATAAAATAAAATAAAATAAAAAGAATAAACCAAGCAGGCTCAAATGCTTACACGAGCCCTGTTAAGGTGGCTTTTTGAAAGTTCATGCATTGTTTCATGCTTACATCTACTGACTTTTTCTTATAAACTGAAAGGGAAGAAGGAAATGTGTTGACCAAATGCTGTCATCCCATGTTAATAAAAAAATCACCTGACAAGCTCACGACTGAATATTTTTTTTGAAGACTTATCTCTAGAACATCAGTTTACTTTGTGTCACCACTTCTGATTCGCTAATCAGTTTATGTAGAGCATGTTAAGAAGAGTGTAAAATTTGCATGGAAGACACCACTAAGTATTACATGCACTAAATGGAAATCCCTTCCCCATTGAGAACTTTATAACTGGGGTAATGAAATTTTTATCAGGTCGTAACTAACTTAGAAGATTAGAAGACTGGTAGCACATTACTCTAAAAATCAAATCTGATTAATGTTTAATTGTAGCAATGTGCAGAGGTATTAATTAGGTGTACTTTCTATGACTCCTAAATAGCTATTAGAGCAAAAACAAGAATAATTTGAAGATTAGCATGAAGAGAATGGTATACTTGAGTGGTAAATTATAATTAAATTGAATGGACTTTGTGTAAAATAATAGAAATTGTCATCCAATATTATAATTTTGATGCATAATGCAGTTATAACAAATTTTCCAGCAATCAAGTCTGACACCTTTTCCTCAGGATATTTTTTTGTGCAGAAGCCACAGGTGTGAATTAAAAATTCATTTGTGCTTTCCAGTGAGAACCACAGGGCAAATCTTAAAACCCATTTCCCTCATTTGGTTGTTACTGCACCACTGGAGCATCCATGCAAGCTTTGCTTAAAAGGGGGGCACAGGTAAAGCTCTGGATTTGTATATTCAAATAAGTGTTGCAATTAAACTTGAAAATCTGAACCCTTGCATTTTGGTTTTCTTAACAAGTGATCCTCAAAGTCACACAGGGGTTATAAATCTTGTTTTGGAACTGCATTTCTCCAGAGAGACACTTTTCTGCTGCATTTGTTACTGAGATGGTGCCCAGGCATATTTTTGCTGCTCATTTCCCTTCCAGACGGGTCTTGCAGAACCATTTTTCTCTCTGTTATCAGAAGATATAGCTTACACTGCATTCCTTAAAATACCATTTCTACTAATAATAAATAAGCACCTACGGTTCATGATCTTGCAGAAAATGCTGAAAAAATGACCAAGAGGCACCAACATCTGAAGTATATCTAATGAATCCAAGAGTTGTGGTTTTTTTTGCCAACACAAACTTTAGGTATCGGCTTTTGGCATGAGTTACATTTTCTAAATGTATTTTAACTAGAACAATTGAAATTGGAATTAACTTCTACTATATGGGTCTGGAACAGTACCAGAATGTAGAATGAATACATAATCTTGCCCCTAATGAAGAAAAAAAAAAGGAAGAAAGGCATGAAACAACTCATCCTGTCTATGTCTCTTACTTGTAAATTATATCTTGTGATTACATTTCTGTCATTATTCTAGAACTCTAAATTCATAATTAAAGATAAGGTAATTAAATGGTTAAGATTTAAAATTTTCATTCAAAAAAAAGCAAACAGGGCAGTGATGTAACACCAAAGAAACTTCTTTGCATTTTTATTTTCATTTAATATTAAGATTAGTAACTAAAATCAAGGAGCTGCATGTTGGCCAGGTGATCCTCTGGACTATCTCTCTGTAATGCTAGAAACATTTTTTTCTCTGTTGCCATGCAGCAAAAAAATCTTTATGTGGCAGGTCCGCAATGTGAAATTGAAAAGTTTACATTTCTTGAAGGCTCAAAATACACAAGCTCTGCATGACAGGTTTCTAATATGCACTGAGTACCTGCTGCACTAGAAATACCTTGGAAATGAGAATAGAATGAAATAAATTAATTGGCACAGTCTTCGTCAAAATAATATTTTGAATTTTCAAGAAATACCATTATTACTGGCAACCATACTTAATTATTATCTATTATCCAGAGAATGTGAGGTGGGAAAAAAGTGACCAAAATGTTTTGCCTCAACAATGATGTGAGTTTTTCCCATTTACACTTATGTCAAACACCCTCTTAATTGCATGATAACCAGTAGAAACCCAACCCAACAACTTTGCTCTCTGTCTAACTTTACAGCCTTGAAACACTTACAGCAGGAATTTGTTTTGAGCAGGAAAAATATGGGGAGTTGCAGCTAGCTTGTAAAAGGCTACTTATTTTTAAACCATTAACTTGCCTTTTAAAAACATTTTTTTTTCTAATGCATTAATTTTTGGTTACAATTATTGATTTTTTTTTTTTTTTAGTTTTATAATGATTGATACAGAGAATTATTATGTTGCCTATGTCAATAAATCAAGCAACTAGGAGACAGAATTTAGATTCAAAACATCTCAGGCAGCTAGAATTGGTAATAAAAATTTCATAAACCCCTTTCATAGCTAGAAAAATACCCTCCACAACATGCAAGAGAATGTGTCACCTAATTGTTCTGTCTTTTCCATCACTACGGTGCTTAATCATCATGTCCCTGGTCCACATCTCCAGACACATTCAGTTGTGCTAAGAGGTGATAAATTCAGCAGTATTCAGGGATTTAGAAAAGGTTTTGACCTTTGGAAATGCACTTCGGGTTCTAGGAATTGTGGATGTGCCATGTTTCACGTTAAGAGCGGATGCAGCGTGACATTTTTCCTTTAATGTGTCCCTAAAGCTGGGCAACTCTTGCAGTGCTCTACAAGTTTCTTGCTTCCTGCACTTCTAAGCAATTCTAGAAACAACAGCTGGGAATCCTTTTCGTTTATTTTAACAAAATATAAAGTAAGCCTCCATCCTGAATTTTGATTAAAAATCTCTCAGGAAGTTGTTGTTATATGGATCCTGATTTTAGAAAAAGCAAGCAACAGCAGTCATGATTATAATGACCATAAAAAGGACCACTTTGGCATCAATATATAGAAGATGTGTTTTCACCAAAATTGACTAGAAAACATTTTCTTTAATATATTTTATAAAAAGGAAAGTTTTCAAAGCTCTCTCCTTCCTGATGTACAGCAACAAAAACAAACGTTCTACATTTTTAAAAGCAAAGAATGAAACAAAGATTCGGTCACCAAGGTGAGTCAAAAGTTGAGTTCTGAAGCCACAGCGTGGGAGTCTGGATCAGGTCTCAATCTGAACTAGGTGGGGAAAGAATTTGGATCCAGGTTTCTTCCAGTCCCACTGAAGCCAGCACTGGTCGGTAATTGGTGCCAAGCAAAGAGTCCCTTTGCATTCTGCCTGCTACATTCTATCACAATCCTGAAATTTTTCCACATTCTGGTTTCCATTGAGAAATGAGACCGGGAAAAATTCATTTTTCCAGTTTACAGAGCACAAGTACCTAGATCAGATCACTGGTCTTTCTCCTGAGGCAGCCAGTTCCTGGCAGTGAACAGGAGCTCACAGACAGTAAATGGGTAACCCTTGATTTGCCTCTGTAAGGTTTAGGTTTGGTGGTTTTAACCTTAGATCAAAATAACAAGTTTGAAATCCCATTTTTCCTGAGAGTGGTGCATGTGCTTAAGATAGAGGGAAAAAAACAACAAAAAGAAAGAAATATGAGCATCCCACCCAGGACTTTTATAAAAAAGCCAGCTGAACAGCAGCAGAAAAGCCTGCTATCTGCCTAAAAATCAGCCCTAAGAGTCAAAGCCCTGCTATTACCTCCCTAATAGGACCAAGAGGAGAAGCACTAGTTTCTCTCTTGACACCATCATTTAGTAATTACTCAGCCCCACAAGGAAGCACAGCAGAGTGGGGGGCAGGGAGGGCTCCACCTTCTCCACCTCCTGAACAGATTTCATGATTATACTCTGCTTTCTCTACACCCTCCAACCTACCACAGGTTGGTAATGCACCTCTGATCAGGAACTCTCTTGCAATCTTACCCTTAAAAAAACAATTACAAAATTCTCCAGTAAGCTTTCTAAAGCTTTTCTGACGTAGAAATCAACCCTGGCTATAATTTAAAAAAACTACTAACAATGTTAGGAATGGTTGTGATAATCCTATCAGTAGTACATGCGTGGGAGAATATGATTCACGCAAAACCATTTCCCTGTCTTGATTTTTCATGTACAGTACAGGAAAAAAGCAGCACAAAACTCTCAAATATTGTCAGTGAGGAAAGGAAGGACTGTAGGGAACCAATTAGGTTTGCCAGTAAACCAGAAGTGCCTGTGACGGGTAATAAATGCCATGCACCAGTATCCTGATATTACACCTGTATTAGGGGGTAGTGAAGATTAATACCATAATTAGAAATGCTGAACAACATCTCCATTACAAGACAGATAAAGTGGCAATCCTGACACAGTCGCAGCAACAAATTTATTCATTGTTTTCCTTCCAACTCGATGAAAGGACGTACATTATCAGTCTGGACGACTGCTAATATTTTGGGGCAGTCAAGCAAATCCACAAGCTACCTCTGCGACTGCAGAAGTGCAAAATAAGCTGGTGAAGCTGCATGACACAGCCTGGGGGAGGAGGAGGTTAGACAGGGTGATTAGAGGAGGGTGCTCCAGAGGAAACCCCAGTCCTCTGACAACAGCACACAGAGAGAACTGAGATTTAGTCACAGAGAACAATGCCAAAGAGATAAAACCTATTTCACACGTAAAGCATAGTGAGCTTTTATGATATGAGCCTGAAGTTATGACAACTCTTAATAGCCAAAGGATTTTATTAAATCAACATTCCGTTAAAATCATTAGAAAGCTGCAACACAAATAGTCAGCAATGTTAAGAAACCAGAAAGTTTACATTAGAAATGAAACATGAAAGCTTATCTTCCATGACTTCTGAGTGATTTTTATCTTTTAGATGAACTTCATGCACTATTGTGACAAGAAACCTTAAAAAACATTTCACAGAGCTTCACAGCTATGTCTGCAGCCAATGAACTGGCCGAATAGCTCAAAAAGCTAAAAAATAAATTCACCCCAATTGCACATTATTTTTGCAATATAACCAAACGTGTTTTGCTCAGCAATCTATTTAGCCCATTGGGGTTATTTTGGATTTCCACCAGGATGGTTCAAATTACCTCACCACTCCCACACATCAACCAAAGCAAACACTTGCTAACATTTGAGAGGTGGGCGAGGAGGCAAACTTAGTTACATCACCACCACCTTTCCCACAAGCTGAAGAGGAGGCACATGCCAACAGTCAGAGAAGAACACACCAACAGGCCTTTGCTGGGCTGGGGAGCAATTCCCAGCCTTACAGATCCAAGTTTCTTGCCCGCATTTAGCAGCAAAGCAGCTCTCTAGTGTTAAACAAGAGGGGATGTTGCTATGGCAGAGGGAGAGAAGATTCTACCTAGTGCTGCTGCACTGTCTTGGAATTTGCTACTGACACTAAGACCAACAGATATTAAAAGTAAATGCTCAGCAGCAGCTCACTCTCTCAGTTTTCTGGGTCTTTAGGAATGACAACAGATAACCTCGCCATGGTTACATCCAAGCATTCCTCTTAGATCATTCCTGGACCCAAGCCTTCCAGTTAAAAACTTCAGCATAAATGGGAGCGTGCAACCTAAGAAGAACCTGCTCTACCCACCCCTTGCTGGCAGCAGTGAGCACATGCAGGCTAACTTTAGCAAAAACACACAGCAGAAGTCTCCATGGCATTCCCATCACCGATAGGAACAGAGCCTGATCTCGAAAGCATAAATTAACAGAGCCTGCCTACGGAGCCAGCTCCACTGCTAGCCATCAAGCAGAAGGTTTTTTCCAATACCCAAGAGCATTGTTGCAATTAAACTAGCTATTTCTTACCTTTTGCTGACAGACAGGCAACACAAATCAGCCACAGTCACGATTGTTAATAACCTGTATGTACTAAGAGGAGGTTTTCAAGACCAGTCACTCTGTCTTCTCTTTTATAAACAAAACAGAGCCCATTCCTTCATTTTCTTCTTGGGAATTTAATAAACTAGAGCATTCAATAAACTAGAGTATATTGCTGATTCTTTCAGTAGCTGCCTTCTCTCCCTACCTCCTTTTCAAAAGCCAAGCACTCGAAACTGGACATCCTTCTTCAGCTGAGATCCCAGCAGAACTATGCAAACATCAAACTTTTCTTCCTCTGCCACCCCCTGTGTTGTCAATGCATCCCAGATTGATGCCTGTCTGTGTCTGCAGCAAATTGCAATCAGCTGTAACTTCCCAATCTTTTCTGTAGAACTACTTCTAGGCCACAATTATTCCTCATTTTATAGCTGTGCATTTGATTTTTCCATCTTAAGGTACAGGAATCGGTGCTTTCCTTTGTAGAAATTCATCTTCCTGATTTCAGATTATTTCTCCACTTTATCAAGCTCATTTTGAATTTTAATCAGTTCTCCACAGTGCTTGCAACCCCTGTCTCCCCTCCTCCCACACTAGCACAGCTTGGTGTCATCATGTACCACACTACAGCTGTGACAAGGAGACGTGCTGGTGGGTTTTTTGAGTTTGAATATGCAGTGAAAAGCAAGAGGAAAGAAAAGAAAAATCAATGCCTTAGGAATGTCAGTTTAAATAGCCAGCAAAATATTCAAAAAGTAGATTAGGAATAAAACCCCAGAAATCTTAAATGTCTTCCAAAAGAGCATCTCAGCTGAGTACTAAGTTGTGACAAGTTTTTAGCTCTGGGGAAGATATTGCCCATTAATTTAGCCCTTGGCAGCACCTATCTCTAAGTATACAACCACATTAATAATAAAATATAGCCAGGGGAGTTTCTGTTTTCTTCAGGCAATATGTGGTGGATAACATGAGTTTTGCAGCACTTTGAGTCTTGCTCCCATCTTAGTTATATTATTCTTATATGTTTCTTGGAAAGAAATACCCAAATCATGGTTTGGAAATCATGCCATGGTTTCATTATCTCCTCTGTATTATCCATTGAATTTTTAGAATGTATTAACAGCACAGCCATCTTCTTTTAGCCTCAGAGTACATACTCAGGTGTTTTTTTAGGCAAGCAATTAGAAGACTGGAAAGTCTTACAAAATGTTCCTCTGTATTGTTCCATGGAGAGCAAATCTAGAAGCACCACACAACTGTAGCATCCCACGGCACTACTACAGGCAAGAGTTACTGCTCACTGTGCAAAGTGACTTGCAGATGTATACACAAAATCTTGCAATTAAAAGAAAATAAAAACCCTCAAATGGGAAGTCACCTCCAAAAACCGGCATAGTTGCTATCCTGCAAACAGTCTATGCATATGGATATATGTTTCCTGCTATAACCCAACTCTTTTCAGATCAAGGGGGGGCAATTTGACATTAAAACATGCCTTATATTATCTTTACTAGGAATTTCATAGCACATTCACTAAAAAAAAAAAATCCCTCTTGCTTTGGAAACAAGCAGTAGAGAATTCCCTTGCCTTTTCCTGTTTGCTGAATAGCAAATCCAAACACTACAGAAACCTGGGATACCAGGGAAAGCTCTCTGGGAAGGAAATAAACCAAAACCGACTTGTCAAATGGGACTCCCTGCTGCTGCCTACCATGTGGTGCTCTACTGAGCTGCATCTGTTCAGCAATTAAACATCTTGGTGAGTATGATACCGACAGCAGTGGCATTATCAAATATGCTGAGTGGATATTAAGGCTCTCTAGCATAATCTCTCCACTTTTTATTTTGGTTGGTAGAAGTTACTGTAAGTAGCTTCGTGTATGATAGCACTCTCTGTGCTTGTCCCCAGATGAGAGGGTACTGCTACATAATCCACTGACAGCCTTAAAAATTCCCTCTGCTGTGCAAGGGAAACGCTGAGTACTTTTGCTCCAGAAACTCCCTATTGTTCCCTGGAATTCACTGGGTGAGGAAAAAAAGCCCCACATGGGGAACAAGGACATTAATGGGGATTCACAGCAGACAGGCAGAATGCAGTCTGTTGCATTCAGTTTGTAGGCAGTAAGTTGCAAGTCCATCAAGGGGGAGGGCTGAACTAAAAATAAGAAGAGATTCCAGACACAAAGTGGAGCATGATGATACCTGCTGAGGCTGTAATGCTTCATCCCCACCCTTCAATCCAGAGACCTGGGATGAGGAGGAGTACCTGACCCAACAGTGGAATAACAGAGGGAAGAATTCCCAGTCCTGTACAGGCAGCTTTCCCAGCCCACAAGAATGTGTAATGCTGCAGCAGGAAGTGTGATTTACATCTCCCTGAGGGAACATCTGGACTTACATTTCGTCCTTGACTGAGCATAGATCATCACCTACAAATTCCAGCACAAGAAAAAGTTAAAGCCATGTTAGTAGCTTCACGCTGCTGCACTGAAGGCTTCAGGATAATTTCACGGAGAACTGGCAAAACTGAAGGGCTGTGTCTTTTCTTTGCTCCTCAGCATCCCTTATTCAAAATAAGCTAGGTAATTATCGAAAGCCAGGAAATGTATGAGTCAGTTCCTTCAGCTAATCCACCCTCTGAAGCATTAGCATGTTTCAGTGTAAATGGGCTTTCACAAACAGCCAGATATTTAAGCCTCTCCAAGCACTTAACAGGAAAACTCACCTGTTGTTAGTGGGATTGTTACATTAAACATAAGCCACCAGAACACAGAACACTGACAGTATCAGTTCATTAAATCTTTATCCTGTCTGTTATTGTTGCAGGAATTCCTCTGAGTGGTATGATCTAAGCAAAAAAAAAAAAAAAAAAAAAAAAAAACACTTAGCAGCAGCCCACTGTCAAGTGGGAAGAATCACTGCTAGATTCAAAGGGAAGGCAGATATTGTACACCTATGGTTGTTGCTGGGAGGGAAAGCAATAGGCTATTCAGTGATCCACCAGCAGTGGAGATGCACTCATGTCAAGGGTGTCGGGCTCAGGTAAGAGAAACCGTGATTAAAGAGCATAGGCAAGTGAGTGAAAGGAAGATGAAGATATAACTGGCAGCCAGGGTTTCAGAAAACACAAATAGATTCCCTGCTCTGGCTCTGTTTCCTGCATAACCCTGGTGCAATGAGCTACTGCCAAAGACTACAAAAGTTAAGTAAGTTAATTGGATGAAGGCAGGAGCCAAGCCCTATCTTTCAGTTCCACCCTCCCCTACACCCATCCAGTGATTTTACTCCAGTTCCTCCTCACTGATACAGTGGTGTAAGGAAACAGGGAGAAAGGCTCAAGACCATGAAAGAGTCTAGAAGGAAAAAAGCAAACTAGCATTAAATATGAAAAGAAGTTTTCAATTTGGTGATGACACTGAGGTTCACAGAGCAAAACCTGAATTAAGTAAGTGGTCTAATTAACTAATTGTGAGTTACAATTAAGGTAGTATCTCACAAACCAGAATAGTATTAAGATGAGCTTTCCTTATTAGCACAAAGTGATTAACTATATTAGCAATATTTACTTAAGCAAGTGACTGAAGGAAAGCAGCAGGCTCTGTAAAATTGCTTCTGCACCTCACCTTCCAGCAGTAGTTTTCTGGCTTGGTGTAGATCCTGCTCATAACTCACTCATATTTCTACAATATTGCAAACAAATCGATAGTGGAAGTGGTGGGATGAGAATTACTTGGAGTTAGGAGCAGAATCTGTTCAGGCCACCAGCAGCACTTTTGCCCTCGTCTTGCTCTGCATCAATAGGCTAATCACTCTCACTGGTATTAAAAATAATACTGTTCATGCTGCATGTCCACTGAAAAACTGCTACACTGGTACTTTGTGCTGCAGTGCACACTTCATCCTTATCCTCACTCAGAGCCCATAAATTTAAAAGACAGGCAGTTAATGGGCCAGATCTTGGATTCTGGCTTTTACTCGTAGGAAACAAACCTTGATCCCTCCTGTGCAAACCTGGCCCTTCTTCAGTGGGTCAACAGCAGTCTGAGAGTCACTGCCCCTTATTCAAGCTGCCATGAGGAGCTAAAAGCATAGTCTAGGATATGCTGAAAGTGATGCCATTGCTCCAGTCTGTCCTTTTTTTTTCCCAAACCACATGTTCTCAGCCCAAAGTGCACAAAACCTGTCTCCAGCCTGCACTGTCACGGCTTCTGACACACTGGGTATACATGCCTTCCATTTGGTGTTGAGCCAGGCATGCCCAGCAGGGAGGAGGGAGTGAAAACCTTCTTGTGCTTCTCTAAAATTAGACAAGAACCAGGGAGGAATAAGGTAGGAAATATTATCAGAGCTAACTCTCTTATATGACTAGGTATAACAAACTGTATATGCTTATTATATATATAACAATATACTAATAATATAGGCATATAATATAGATAACATTGTATCTATGTCTAAATATAATAAGCAGAATATTACCCCCATGAGATAAGTGGACAAAAGTAGCCTGCTCTTGGATTTAATTCTCAGTCATCCAGAGCTCCCATTCTCCAAATAATGACAATGAATGCCTGTATTTCAGTCCTTCTTCATTAGGAAGATCAGCCAGGTTACAGTGAACGCCTCAATGGTTCTGCTACTGCAAGTATCCTTTAATCTTAATAAAGTTGCCAAAATGCCTGCTAAATTTTTCATCGGTGCTTTTTATACATGGCAGTGTTCTGGGAGAGCTGGTGCCAAGTTATTAAAATATCTGTAACCTTCATATGCAAGGATGCTGTCTAGTAACCAGGGCCAGGAATTTTGAATTACAAGTACGTGATTAGATCATGATGGATCTAAAACGCCGATGAGAGGATAAAACGTTAACTAGGGAAGGTGGGAGGCAAGATGGTCTATTTATTTATCTGTACATCATAAACTAATTCTTGTGTCCCCCTTTCTGAAGCCAGAAGTTTGTTATTTATATGTGAAAAGCCTTGACACAAAAGGATACAACTCCTAATTCTGGCCACATGCTTATTTGCTCTGTTGTTGCTGCTTTTGTTTTTTAATTAAGCAGAACTTATCAATGGTTTCCATCAAGAAGTTCTTCCATGTGAGTACACCATACAGTCACCAACTGAGGTGATTCCCCTGTTCCTTCCTATGCCTCATTTCATGGGAAAGAAAAGGTCTGTAATCCCTGAGACGCCTGGAGGTTTGCCACCTGTTTTCACTGGGGTTCACTGGGACTGCTGAATTTGCACAACACACACCAATTTGTACTTGAGGACATGGCAGAAGAACAAGTTAGGGAACAAGGGAAAGGGAAGAGAAAGAAAGAATCCTTGAAAATATGACTGGATGTAATCCATAGAGCACTTCAGAGCTTTAAAAGTGACAATGCAAAAAATTAGAGGAGCTTTATGAAGAGGTCATGAGCCTCTTCAAGTTTGTGCTAATTAAATATGCTTGGTCTTGTGCTTGCCTTTCCAAAATGGTCCACTTGAGTTCTTAAAAATGCAGAGTTTTCGTTATTAATATAACATGACCCAGGCCAAACCCCTTCTATTCCTAATCTTGGAGCTTTTTTTAAACTCAACAAGAAAATTAAGTTCCATGTTTACTTTCTCTCCTCATGCCAGATCTAAGGTTCTATTTGTGCACAGTTTGCAACAGCGGTCATAGGAGGACTTGCCATCAAACTCAGTACCAAAGTTTTGAATCTTAAGCAGTTCTGCCAACAGATGGATTCAATTTACAGGGTGAGCTTGAGATATGTGGGATCAGAAGGGAATTTAGAATCCATGACCTGGTCTGCATGGTAATTTCATAAACACCACGACCACATGCAATTCTTTCCATATTGTTTTCAGATGATTCTGATACACGTGGGCCCACCAGAAGTGTTTTAAATATCTACTCACCCTCAGCCAGGCTTCACACCTTTGCTAGAAGGAAGCACTTGAGGAGGTTCATCATTGTTGAGGGCTGGAGCATTGTGCCACTGACACGGTGTTTTAGCTGGGAACTTGAGTCCTGGTGGCTGTGCAATTTTCTCTGGTCAAGGGGCTAGCAGGTGGTGACCCCAGTACACACCATGCTTTTTTGGGAAGGAAGCTTGTATTCTCCCAAAAGCACAAAAGGAGCAGGATGCATAAAGGAGTTATTTGCCAGATAGAGAGAAGCGAGAATTTCTATTTATCCCAAGACAGAGGAAGAAAGTGAAAGGAGCTGCCTCCCTCAAGCACAGTTCTAGGCTGAGGAACCAGGCAACCAGCTGGGAGATCAGACCTACCACACTGGTACACTGGACCCTCCACAAAGCATCAGGATTTCTCCTTGCAGTGCTCCATGATGGCAGTCACAGTCAAACTGCTTAATTACATCAACTTTACAAATTCCATTCATATTTTTCATACAGTTAGGTATCAGTCGGTTCTGTGCCAGAGTTAGCACATTTTCCATAACCTTCCCTCAGCAATTTGGCCTGTTTATGGCAAGAACAGACCACTGTTGCTCAATGCATGATAACAGATTGTGCAGAGTATTCAAGATGAGGCATTAACAAATAGCTTATATAATAAAAAACCTTTTCAGAGCTTTTTTTATCTTTGTCTCTACTGATACAAAAGAATAATTTAACTGCATGGTTTCAAGGCATGACTTGACCATCTCAGTGATTTATTTTCTTTCTGACAAAGTTAGATCTTTAACCTGATCAGTGAGGTAAATGATTGCTGCATTTAGCACAAATGCCCTAGATTAATTCATTGCTCCCATTCTAATTAACTTAATGTTTGTGTGCATTGAATTGCATTCTCACCTGCCTGTCTAGTCCCATAAATGATTATTTTTTGATTGCACTGCTTTTTTTAATTCAAACTCATAAGCAAGTCTGGAAATCCTTCTTCCGCAGTAATTTTTTTTTCAGTTTAAAGTTTAACATATAGTCTGGTTGCTGAGCTTTTTGTTCCCCAAAGAAACCAATCACTGTCCATAATAGTTAAACTTCCTATAGCATTTTTCCTTCACATACATAAATGAAAAATAAATCACAAATAAATATCCCATCTAAAAGCATAATAAGGAAATACCAAATACTAACAGAATTCTGGATTAGATAACATCAGCCTTATGAAATTTTCTTGTGCTTCAAGGAAGCAGAATATTAAAAATCACAACTGTGATAAACATAATGGTCCAAAGTCTTTCCAGGGCTCCAGAGTGATCCCTGACGCCCACTTAGCTGATATGGTGCTGACCTGGTTTTCAGAGGTGCTGACTATTTTCAGCTTCCATTGACTTTAGCCACTGTTGTGCATGTTCAGCACTTTTAAAATATCAGATTTCTGAAAATTAGGTCTGCCTTTTTTATTTTTATTTTTTAAATCCCTTCCTGGATGTGAATAATTCAATTTTAAATTCATTACTGTTTTATGAATATCCAAGCCTTCCCAAATCTTTGCTTTCCAGAGGTATGAATATAATAATGAGGAATTCCAGATTTGAAAGATGATTATTAGAAGAAACAACATTCTAGAAATATTATTTTTTAAATATTATTAAACTCTTCCTGGGAAAATTAATTAGCTCCAATACAAACCACTAAAATCAAAGGTATTTTTATCATCAATCTCACTGAAAGTACATCCAGCTCTCTAGGAATTGATCCAAATACAACCAAGTCAATAAAAATCAACTGACTTTCCATTACACATTAAGCCCAAGAAGTATTCAAGAGAGAGTAACAAATGCATTTGTCTCAAGACATTGCAATTCTTTCCCCGGTATGCTCAAACACAGAACTCTGATCCTCACTTGAGTTTTTTTCCTTCTGTTCACGTGAGGGAAGGTCATTATACTTGTGTAAGTTAAAATGATCCATATTTTATGGAGATGTACAATGAAGTCTAACAGAGTCAGCTATTAAAAGTCTGGTGTAGCAGAATACTGCATATGTATGACTAAAAGACAGAGGGAGGGGAGTACAAAAAAATACTCATTTTAAGTTTGCTGAAAGTTAAAAAAATTTCAAATAAAAAATGCCATTCCCCCCATATATATTTTAATATATATAGTATGTAAATATTTGGGACAAAGAGCACGAACTGAGTTTATTCATGATCCAAAACTCTTATTTTCTCTATGACATACAAACTTTCCACTCCCATGGCTGTTCACCTCAGTCATTAATTGTAACTCTGAAGGCTTCACAAACACATCTTGAAAATCTAAGGATGATATTGATTAATCCATCATGCCAGTGAAGCTACATCTTCACAGTATTTCAGGTTAATTGTGTTGTGCCTTGCATATATTGATACCATCTGTTTTAACCATACCATACTTTTTCAGGTCATGTGTTAGCACATCTTTTGAAGCAGTTTTCCATATTTTATCAACACAGTATTAATCTTATTGGTTAACATTTCCCCTAAAATAGTATTTCCTAGTGACATGAAATAGAATGAAACAAAAAATATCTACTACAATCTACCCTGAGTTTTATTTCTTTTTATTTTGATATGTTTTCTATATCCTACGTATAGACATATTGTCACTGTTCTCTCACTGGAATCACAGGGCATTTTCCCCCCACTTTCCCCCACAAGAGGGTTAGGACAACATTCAAAACACTGCCATCTCTGCCTTATTCCTTATTTTAGACTTTTGAATGTTTCTTATTGGAATGATCACCACCACTTCACCTAAATTAGCAGATCCATACCTGTAAATGAGCTTAATTAGTGCATTCTCACCCTGCTTGAGTTAAGAGAAGTGGCCAGTTCAGCTTAAGTAGCTCGTTTGCCCTAGGCTGGGTGTCTTCTCCGGAATGCCAAAGCTCTATACTTTGAAATGCTCTGCTGGCCTTATCCTCCATACAAACTTCTTGTTCTCAACTTCAAAATCAGCCGTCACCATAAAAACAGCTGCTTTGTGCTCTGCAAATACTTTGATTTTCAAACAAATGGCACAGACAAAGAAGACACAGAAACTGCTGATTCTTTCCATCAGGCATACAAAATGTTACATTTTGTTATGAAGTCTTTCATTTTAACAAGGAAAGATGAAAACATGGCATAATTTATAAATTTTTTATAGCGGCAGAAGTCTGTTGATGGAAATATATCCTTCTTCTCAAGCACAGCAAATACCCCTTGTGCCACACAGGAGAATGCCAGTTTCCTATGCTACCAGCATTGCCATAAAGAGCAACATAACAGGACTTCTTTGCCCTTTGAGGTGGTGTCTTTGTCTAACTTCACTTTGTTCCTCACCATAGGAAAGCTAGAAATTCGAGGCAGCAAAAGCACAGTGCCTGTGGAAGACAATGACATTTGTATATTTGTACACTTCTCTTTCTAATGACTTGGGATAACAGGGTGGGAAGAGGAGTGGAGGTAGGAACAGGAATCTCTGACAGGATTACCTAAAGGCACAAGAAGTCAGACAAAAAGCTAAGGACAGGAGTGCACATGGTGATTAATTGAACATTGCATGAAAAGCTGCTGCCTTTTTCCATATGACATGGAGATGGATGTGGACCATGTCATGAAAAGCAGAAAAAAAGGAAGTTTGCTGTAATTATCACAGCTGTCTGTCCTTCATTTATCCATCAACAGGAGAGGAAGTGACTGTAGACAATTTTAGGTATGCTATCTATTTCCTCTTGGACTAGGTCACCCAGCAGAGACAGCACAGGAGACAACTTCCATAAGAAAAGCCAAGCAATTGAAGTGAAAGCTAATTGCTGCATCTCTGGATGACTAAAACATTTTAAAATCCCTTTCTTGAAGTACTGTGATACATATGTATCATACATATAAACAGTCCTTTATGTTGCTACAGTACAGGTGGAGTTTTATAATAATCTGTCTTGGAATTTAAAATATTTGCACTTGAATTGTTAAACATCTGGTAGCAATGCAGACTACACAATTTTTAAAATGTTTCTCATAACAATGCTTATTTGGATAGGTTTAATGATTACTTTAAATAAATATGTTCCTAATCTAACACCAAGGCTGTGATTCAGGTGATCAAGCAGCAATTTTTAAAATCAGAATTTGTTATGAGCTTGATTTCATTATTAGGTTTACATTGTCTTTAAGTAAACAGAATAATAAAGAGCACAAACACACACCGAAGTACCATAATCTAACTTGTAATTTCCTCTTCCATTTCTAGAATGAAGAAGGTTAAGAGCAAGCTACCTCAAAGCTCTCAAGCACCCTCCCCAACACGCTAGTGAGGGCTATAATCTACGTTTTTTTAAAGCAATAGCTCCAAACTTTTTTTACGACTACACACAGGTGAGCTATCCATGCACAGAGCATCTCAAGGTACACAGGCACTTATTGCTCATGCACATTCATGGCACAAACAGGCGAGTGGCTACATGCAAAAGAACATGCAGAATCAGACACTTCCTCTTTCTAGTTTTATCTCCTTCCACTACCCACAGCATGTTTCTGGTTGTTTAGTAGATAAGACACTCTTAGTGGCATCTCAACATGGGTGAAAGAAGGAAGTTTTGAATGACAAACCTCTCCGACTGTTTTTGTTACAGCTGGTTTAACACAGTAGCTGCCAGTATGAAAACACTTAGATCCAATTAAATATTTTTCAAATATAACACATACGTAGGCCTCCCTGTTTCTATGTTCTCTTCATTTTTATAACTGTGATATCTCACAACATCGTTCTGAGCTAAAATAGATCTCAGGTAAAATTCTCAGAAGGATCTGCAGTTCAATTGACTTTAATAAGATATATGGTCTTTGGTGTCACAAATGCTTTTGAAAATACTGCCTTTCAACTTCCCTTTGAATACTATCCTTATTTGAATTAGATTCTGGGAAATTATATCCCAGCAGTTTTCCAAGCTTTATCTATCACTGACAACCCTTATAAAAATCCTTGCCAGATGTCTTAGGATTTCAGGTCAATCCCTCAGTGTCTCCACTCTAGAGACAGAGTACACTGAAGCTGCTCTCGGAAGGTCAAACCTCATTCCAGTGAAATTTCACACAGTTACCATTTTGCTCTGAAGCAGAGCAGGCTTCAGGGACATTCCCAAAGTCTCTTGCAAAAGCAGCAGGGGGAGGCCAGTATCACCTCATAGAGCAGGATGATAAAGGGCTTTTTGCTGCTTCACAGGAATTTCAGTAGAACCAGTAAGGTATAATTTATCATTTTCCCCATCCCTATTAAGCTGGTAGTGTTTCTGACCATTGAAAACTCTCAATTATTCTTTTATTTTACCATCTGTGGCTATGGCATGGGTATAAGAAAGATATTTGAGAAAAAGATTGAAAACCACAAACATTTATGAGCAGGCAGTAATTTTTGATCTCAAACTCATCATTAATGAGTATAACGTTTGTTTTAAAATAGAAAAGTCATGGCTAGATGGAAGAGCAAACAAATATAGTTTTGATAGACTTCAGGTACAGTAAAATTACGAGGAAAACATTCCTTTGTATGCTAATGAACAAGAAAGAACTGTAAGAAGAAAGTAACTCTGCCAACCACAGAGTGTGCGTTTGGTCTGAGATTGCAAATAAAGAGGAAAATGATAACAAGGCACCCGGTGTTTGGAAAGCAAATATTTAAATTCTATCTAGCAACACAGTACTTGCCTTGAAATATGTAGGCTCTCAGTTTTTCTGGCACCTGGGAGAAGTTGCTTTGTTCGTGCTTTTAAACTAAGATTGCACAATACCAGCCAACTGTTTCGTCCGTGTGATTCCATGTAAGACAAGGATATAGACAACCTCTGAATTTTACTTAAGGTTTTCTTTCTTTGTTTATTTACTCAAGCCAGTAAATAAATTTTAAAAATCGCCTTCATCCACAATGTAAGAGTGCCTTTGCAGAAAAAAGGAGTCTGGGAAGATTAAATACCATATTTCCCTTTAATTTTGAAAATGATCACTGCTGAATGTTTTCTGAGGGTAAAAGTGTAATTGGTTATAGATCAATAAGTAATTTCATTCAAAAGGAGCTCAACTCTTCCTGAAAGTAGAGACATTCTGAAATAAAAATCAAACTAACACATTAACAAAGTTCAGACTAATCTAAACAACAAAATTTTATATTGCCCTAGTTATGCTTTTGTCAATTGATCATTTATTTATGGTGCCATAAAATTCCATATGCTTTCAATTTTGATTGCTAGTTCCTTGCTTTAAGGCAGCTGAAATTACTTTTTTAGACTTCCTAGCCTGACAGTCTTCCTTTCTGCTTAAGATTTACCATCACAAGAGTGGTGAAATCAGAGGACAAAATCTAATATTAACAATAAGCACAGTCAGCTGTGATACACTGCAATTCCCTCATCAGATTCCAGATTAAATCCCCCAGGATAAACATACCTTCCTCTGACACTGCTAAATTCTGTTCCATGTAATTACACTGCAATAAACTGCTCTATCTGTACAGGTATCCCACTATGATTTTTAATTGACAAGCCATGAAAAGTAGCACTGTAGCAAATAAAAGGCATTTTGAGCATGTCTGAGACCCTGTACAGCATCATATGCGATAAACCAGTATCATTTAGTTCACTATTGACCCCAAAAGCTTCATTAACTGCTATAATTACACTCAGACAAAATAAATTTAAAACCCCACAAAGGTAAGAACGACCAAGACGAGAAGGAATCTCACGCCTTCGGTGCCGATACTTACGATGTGCAGCTCTAAATAATCTCCAAGGCCAGTAGAACTGTCCACCCGCACCAGCACAGCCTCTTTTTGCACAGTGCTGAACCCTATTGCCAGTCTGTCCGCTCGAGTGCTCGGCCGGTCGTTAGGAGGCCACGTGTACGTGATTTGTCCACCACCTTTGCTAAAGATATACGTTGTCCCCGCTGTAAAATAAAAAAAAAAAGAAAAAAAGAAAGAAAGAAAGAAAGAAAGATAGTCAGCCCACTTGCACCGGTGCCAACCCACGTGGAAATCACATGCCCTACAAAAATCAGGTTCTCGCATAGTAAATGGATTCATAGGCTGTATTTCAACGTGAAGAGGTCTTCATCTCTAAAATTTATGCAGCAAGTGATATATTAGTGGGTTTTATATTGTGCAATCAGCAGAGAATGTAACTTAATTGCAAATGAAACGACTTGAAATACCATAGCTCTGACTCAGAAATGCACATCTATTTGGGAGAGTTCTTAAGCTTATGCTTGATGAACATATTTCTGTGATGTGTAGAACAGGGATGAGTTAAACCAAATGCCTTCCTCAACTGGGCCTATGTGGAAAAATCAAGTAAAAAAAAATGCAGCTACTTATTTACACAATGAAAATGATACATGATGGTGGCCAGCAGAGCAAGATGTTAACAAATACATACAGATAAGGCTTTTACAGATACGAAGTTTATCCTCTTGTGACAGATGGGGATAACAAATGAAAACATGCTTTACTTGTCATGTCAGGACAAAAAGATTAGTCTGCCATCTGAGTAAGCAGTGGCTTATTTGCATAATGCTCAATGTATATCTTTTAAAAGTGGAAATCTTTAGACATTATATCCAGGGTGCACTTACAAAATCTATAACCTGTTTGAAACAAGTGTTGTAATCCAAAACCACTTAGCAATCAGGTGCTTAACTTCATCACCAGCATATTTCCTCAGAACTAAAATAGCAGCATATCCGGACATTTTCCATTTAAAACTTCTATCTTAACAACAGCAACAGCGCAGAGCAGACAAATTGTGCATGCACTTGATCTTTTGTTGGAAAAGTCACTACAAGCTGTCCACTCCTTTCCCATGAGGGTAGGTCAAAGCTTAGGGAGATAGGTTAATGCATTGTAAACACAGATGTCTAGTTTTACTATCTGTCCTAAGCTGTCTCCAAGTGTGGCTACTCTCAATTTTATTGCATTTAATCTATTTTTATTGCATTTTATCTATTTTATTAAATAGGCAATGATAGGACAAGTGGGAATATTTTTAAACTAAAGGAGAAAAGTTTTAGATTCTATACCAGGAAGAAATTCTTTACTCACAGGGTAGTGAGGCACTGTAACAGATTGTCAAGAGAAATTGGGGAGACCCCATCTCTGGAGAGCCAGGTTGGACGGGGCTTTGAGCAACCTGATCTAGTGGGTGACATCCCTGCCCATGGCAAGGGGGTGGAACTAGGTAATCTTTAATGTCCCTTCCAACCCAAACCATTCTGTGATTCTATGAAAAGTAATTCAGTTTATTTCACCCAATGCTCTCACTCCATGCTTCACGTGTCCACCTAAGGAGACAGTGCATAACAACATAATTGTAATTTTCTTCCATTCTTTCAAGGTTGGCCAAAAATGCTGTCAGCATGTAAAGGGATCTAAAATCCCTTGAATGTGCAGAGTTTTAAAGCCAAAACTAACAAGGACTGTACAGTTACACCACTTGTTCAACTCCCAGATGTCTCAAAATCTTACTGTACTACTGCAAGACTGCTTTGTGTCAGTTGTAAAGCAAAAAGGACACCTGGTCTTTTTGAAAAGATCCCCTATATTTATTTCTAGCATCACTTTTGCTTTAGGGAATTACATGCCTATTAATTAGGGTTTTTTTTCCAGTGCCATCAATCTGTAATAATTTATGCACTGTGCATAGCACTAAAACCACTGTAAATCTCATTTTATATTAATACACTTGTGGGATAGTTTCACTGTGCTTCAAACAGATTTGCTGGCTTTTCTCTTGATGCCAAAACACCAACCTGCATGTGTTTCAGGAAAGTTTGTCAACTTCTTCAGCAAAGACAAACACAATAGCTGGGCTGTTACTTAAGGTTTCATTTACACTCTAAGTAAAACCGGGTTTTATCTTTATAATAAAGAGTTTTGCAAGAGTAGTGAAGCTTGGGGCTGTGCCAGGATTGGTAATGGACATGGGCAAAGGTGTCTGGTTTAGGAATGTGTGAGACAAAACCCTCCTCTGCTGCTCTCCCACCCTTGCCTTCCTGCTATGCAGTGACAATGCACAATAATCTGCTGTGTGTCATTAATCTCCATTTGCAATACATCCCAAAACAAAGACACATTAGACAGGTAATATCACTGCTGATGGTCCCCAAGTTCTCCTCTTTGCTGCTACTGTTGGCTTCAAATCTCCAACTGACAAGTTGGGACCGTCATGGAGTTTATGTCACTGTGGTGTCTGGAGTGAAAGGATTTGTTCTGTGGTGATGAAAAACTGAGGGCTTGATCCAAAGCTCATTAAAAACAGTGACAGCCTTTCTGTTGACCTCATAAAACATTGTGTCAGGTCATGAATGAGGTTCTTATAAGTAACAAAAATGAGAAGGCTAAGAAAAAACAACTCCTTACACCTCAATGTCACAGATGAAACTGTTAGGATAGTACCTAAGATTTAAGTGGCAGTGCATAATTCTCCTTTTCTTGGTTGTAACAGATGTGTTTACCCAATTCAGAAGACAAAGAAAAAGCCTGCCAAGCATGGTGGAGTCATACTGAATACAATGACCCAGAAGTAAGTCTTCAGATCTGAACAATGAGCGGCTCTGCTGTTCTTATTCAGAGTGAATCTGTGCTGCATTTTTTTTGTTAAATACCGCCCTTCAAATCAACCAGTGAAGAGCAATTCATTCCATACTGCTGCCGCATTGAAGGCAAGGTCAATGTCAGCGGAGCTGGATAAATCTAGCTGTAAATCTTAAACTACATAGAATAAACACAAAACTTTAAGAAGTATCTTTTATCCACGAGAACATGTGACTTATGGGTTTTTGTGACAAAGCTTTCCCTCCTTTATAACTTCCCATTTTGTAGCTCTTCGAACTAGCTGCGTGTCTGGTAAAAGACAAATTAATCCATGCTGATGAATACAGATCTGCCTCTGTCTGAGCTGTACGGGGAGTCACGTTCTTCGAATTTCCTGTATTAATTATGAAAAAAAATGGGTCGGAAGCCATTTGAGAATAGATCCTCTGGTGTTTATATTTCAAGAAAGACAAATATAATAATGTGAAATTTATTACTCTGGGATTGATCTCAGCTTATAGCTCGACCTCCCATTAACTATTAAAAGCTAGAAACTGAGCAGTTGTTGGGAACAACTGTCCTTACTATCTGTTTTGGATATGTTAAGAAACAACAGAGGAAGCCCAATTCACTTGCTTCATAAAGGCTTTTATGCTCTCTGACAAACCTTATAATGTCTCTGCCTCTCTTTCAGAACATTGTCACGAAACCCCAGTCATCTTCCTCCTCTCTCTTATCTTGTGGCACTGTGTTGTTTGGGGTTTACCATCTCCAGAGAATTGAAAGCAGCGGAATTATAATGTCGAGAACAGCAATGCCATCAGCACAGTACTTGTAAGCAGGCAACTTTGTAACATGCCAGTTGTATCTCTCAGCCACAGAATTTAGTGCATGATTCTTCATGCTTCCGTGCATCTGCACAATGTTTGGGAAAAATGTCCACACAGCTCTTTGAAAGCATGGTTCCCTTTGTAACAAAACGCCAGTGGTCAAGATGCAGTAATGTTTTTTAATGGCCTGGGCCTCTGAAGTCCTACTTGTTTGCAAAATTCATCTTTATGAAATAGTGCATTCATTTCAGCACAGCCTGGCAGCAACTCAAGGACATCTGCTTACCTCTACAGTATTAAGCAGATAAATATTTTGTTTAGTACCCATTTACTGTATTTATTATTGTTTATGACTGCAAAGCTTTTCAATATTTATTGCTCTGAAGTCACATTTTATGTAGCTTAATAGTTTGCTCAAATCAACAACAAATCAACAGCTTTCTGCCTTCCTCATGTTCATTCCAATTTTGAGTTTAAGGTATATTGCACTGAAGGGTAATGTACATAATTCCATTTTTCCCATATAATGTAAGTAGCATAATGTCTCTTTTCAAAATTCACATCAGGTTTCAGGTGCTGATGAAGTGAATGCAATGGTTTGATTGAGCTCTGAACCCTAATAAACTATGATTCCATCACATTCTGTGACTGAAAAACTGAAGACTGAAGCCTGTAAACTTCAGTAATGAAAACTATTAGCTGCACTTTCATTAATAGAAAAGCAATTTTTAACTATTATAAAAAATATGAAGGGTAAGGACTGCTAGTAACAAGAAATTACCCAATAATGTAATTTTCTTCTTTCTGTATCTTATCAGTACTTCATCCTGTGCTACAATGTGAATTCTCTCATTCCCATTGGTAAGTAATTACTTGCATTGATAAACCTGCTGAATCCAGTGAGACTGTTTGTGCAGGCTACTATTAATTACCAAGAATGAAGAACTTATAATATGAAAGCGTATATATACACACACACATGATTGTCCAAATGTCTATATGAAGGCATTAATTATATTTACTATGTTCAGAAGAGCCTATAAATCTCCATTAATATTCATTTTTACATATTCATCTATGCATTTTCAGTGTGCACAAGCTGAAGTTCAGAAAAGTACACAAAATTTCTGTACATATATTCATACAGATTTTCTAAGGTAAGTAAAGAAAGGAATGCTTCAAGCCAGAAACATGATGTGCCAGGGGGAGAGAGGGAGAGGAGGGGGTTTCAAAAGAATCCATTCAGTGGATTAAAATACAACCCTTCTGTATTGTTTCTTCCTAGACTTTGATGTGTTATTAATTATTTACACAGAAGAGAGAAAATATGCCACAGGGTTGAGGTGAGGAGGCTATGGCCATTAGGGTTAACCATGGGAAGGAGATGAAAAGAGCTGCTGGAAGAAGTATTTCAAACTAAGGACCAGATTCAACTGAACATTTCCTGAAGGCATTCTGATACACACTCTCCCACAAATCTGGGCAGGAGCCTGAATATGGATTTCTAGCTACTCTCCTGCAAGAGCAACATCAGGCTATTTAATAGCAGGAGAGGGGTATTGCATGGGGAAAGAGAAAATATCCCAATGGATTATTGCCTGTAGCTCGCCAAAGAGCTGGAGCCGCAAGGGTAGGAATGGATGTCATATTTTCTGGCCAGATTCTCTTAGATTTGTGGATAATAGGAGTGTATTTATGATGTCCCTAAGCTTGGCAAACCTGGATAAAGGTTCAAAGGTTTCCTGGAAATTGGTTGCTACTCCAAACAATTTCTAGTTAGGTCCTTGAACCCATCTAACTGCATGCCCAAACTAGGACTGTTACAAACAGTCTTAACATTTGTCACCTGTAAGGTCACAAACTGCACAGCATAATTCCTCAGCAATTCCATTATTTTGTTCGTTGATTTTCCCTTCTTCCAGAATAACTGGAAGAAAACTCACTGACCAAAGCAGCATTGACAAGGATTGTCACTGGGTTTTGTTATTAATATTGTCATTAATGATATCATCTTCTCTCTTCAGGCAAAGATGCTGAGGAAAATAAAGCAAATAGAAAATGTGTCTGCCTCCTGTCAGCCTTTTATGGCACCCCCATTTCACTGTGCTATGGCTGAGCTCTAAAATTCAATGTTTCTGTAAGAGAGGCTGAAGCCACATCATTCCAACACCTCAACCAACTCAATCAGCTGGAGCAATTAATTTAAATGAGCCAACAAAGCAGTATCTACTACTAATTCAAACACAATTTTACATCGCATTATAGAACTCCTCTTCCTAAAACACTAAGGTGACCCTGATTTGCTTTATCAGGCCCTGTAAGACTTTTCATCACATTGCATCCAATTTTTCAGAGAGATCCATAAACCAGTGCTGTGTGTGGTTTATTATATTCAGCTGTCCCCAAGAGCTGTCTCCAGGTAAAGGTCTAAGTGATAATAGAACCAACACAATCTCAAGTCACGCTGAGCATCTGGCCTTTGCAGTGGTATTTGTTGAAGATTCTGGGTACTAACACAGAAGCAAAGTTTTTTCCCCTCAGACCAGAGAAAACCTGCTAAGAAAACCACTCCTTTCTCTACTTCTTCTTTCTTCCAGTCTATGGCTATTGTATTTGGGCAGTTGTTCATATTTTACCTTTCATGTAATAATGAAGTGGGTGAAGAAATACTCCATTCCTGTTCCAAAAGTTTTTGTAATTTAAATTCCCCAGTTGCTATCAAGCTCTATTGATTTCAATAGGGTCACTAAATGACAAACAACTAAAATTTGTGAGTAACAATATCTGAACAAATACATATATCTATAAAGAACAACTCTGACACAACTTAGCATCAGTATTCCAAGTCAGCATCATTCTTAGCATCATAAACGACATAGTTAAAATAAAAATTTCAAAGAATTTAAAGAATTTTCCAACTAGAGTGATTTCAATATTTTAAATCAAGTAGCATCTTACACCTCGAATGACCCCATTGATTTAGATTAGATCACTTATCTGGAGTAAAGTGCTACTCAGTTTGAGTAGGGACATTGAACTAAGAGCCTCCAATTGTGCTTAAAATGAATATAATTTTGAGAAGGACCTTAGCTAAGCAAGAGCTAGCTGAAAGGACTCCTAAGAGAATAGAAATTAAGAGTATCTGTTCATCTGACTTATTAACAAAACATGAGTTGATTAACTGAATGTCAATGGACTTGATAGTATTAAGGCACTGATTCTGTAAAATTATTTTTATTAGCTTTGAAACATCCACAGGAAAAAAGTTCTGTGGTTTGCTGATCTCATAAATATGCTCACTTATACAAAAAATCACTATCTATTTTATGAAAGGATACAGTCTTTCTAACACAAATCTGACACAGAGTGATAAAAGAAAATTATTGTTCTTCTCCAGATTCTCTCTGTTTAAAAATTTTATGGGCTGCCTATTACCTATCACTTTTCCAGTATGAATGCTGTTCAAAATGAATCTGAAACATTTCTGTATGAAATATAAGGCAAGTAATTCCCCATTAGGGCCTTGGACCTTTATGCAATGTAGATGGTTAGAAAATGATGTATTTTCGAAATTAAAGCCTGTTTTAAATGTCATATTGCACTCAACATGAAACATTTTAATCCATTATAACTCTATTAAAGGTAACAAGGATACAAGATGTCTGATTCTTAAAGCTTGCCAAAAAGTCAGACGGAAATTAAAAGCCAGATGTCTATAAATAAGGGAAGGTTTTATTCCTCCTACAACCTTGTCAACATATAGTTAAAGATAAATTTCTTGAATGCTGTTTACAGAAGTGGAAATTGCGTGGTTGAGAAACACATATGAGGAGGCAATGGATTAAAAAGTATTGCTGAACAGATAAAATGTAAAGGCATTGTCAAGGAAACTCCCCTGCCTGACCATCCAGGAGCCACTCTGGAATGTCCCTCCCACCACCTGAGCTGGGACTGGGGCCCCTTCCCAGCTACACCCCCACGCTCACACAGTCACACCAAGTCTCCTTACCAGGAGCTTGGGCTCCACCCTGGGCTTCCCAGAGCAGAGTCCCAGACATCTAGAGCCTTAAAATAATTTATGGTGCAATAACTAAACAACAGAATAACAAAATAAAATAATAGCTCAAGCTGGTGCCTTCAAGGAGGGATCCTGAGCAAAGGAACCCCTGGGCTTTTATAACCTCACAGTCCCAGCATGCCAAAGTCTGCATGGTCAGCTCCTGCTGTCCTTGATTGTCCAGTCCTGTGGCTGGGCCACAGGTCCCCATGCCCTCTTGGGCTCAGGGTCGGGTTCCTGGCCCTCAGAGCCCAGCCTGCAACTCACACTGCAGCTGCAGCCCGAGCTACCTGCACTAAAGGTACTCCTCAACACCACTGTCAGACTGACATCAGTAAACTCAAGTACTCTCAAAGACAATAGGACTGTTCCAGTCTCCACACTCCTGACATCAGGAAATGCCAAGGCCTAAACTTCAATTTAACCACAGCTGCAATCAGTTCCACTGAATGCACTGCACATGCACTGATTTGCTTCTTATGACTTATTAGTTGTGCCAAATCCAAAATGAACGCAGTAAAGGGGCTGGTTAGATGAAGGGATTTGTAACAGGATGCAGGAACTAGGACATTAGCTCAAATACTATGCAGGTTGATAGAGACCAAATGTTGTCACCATCTGTTGGTGCCCTATGTGAAATCATTCAGTGGTTCCAGTCCAGGGACTTTACAAACTCAACAGATACCTGGCAAAAGTTAAAAATTCCCTAAGCCAATAAACTTGAGTTGTTAGTTTCCAAGCTTGCTGACTCAGCTGGGAAGCCAGTAAGTTGAAGACAGAAACCAGGACCTGAGCATCTCCCACATAAGTAGTTCTGCACAGATGTCCTTGTAGGCCAAAAACCAGTAAAAGAAAAAACAAAATTAAATTTTCTCTGTACAGGAAAGGCAATGTTCTTTTCAGAGAAATAATAATTATTTATAAGTCATTATTTAATGCAAAACATAAGTGCCTGAAGTTATGTTTTTATTCAAGCACCTATGGCAGTATCCTGATTCTCAGAAGTGTTGTTGCATTTCCGGCAACCTTTAAAAATAACCCCCACCATGTTCTTTAAATGGGGATCAAAACATTTGAAATCGCTGGCATTAAGTCATTTAATAGTGTTAGAATGGACAGGAGCTTGCCTGCAAGTGCCTAGCATGCTTCTAGGCTAAAGTCTTTATTTCTTATTGGCTTCCTTACTAATATAATATTCCAGCTATCCAGTCTTACATTAACTTAGTTATTTTTAAGTGACGTTTATATTATGTTCCTTGCTAAACTGTGCATCTCATAATTTAATCTTGAAAAATCCTTAGAGAGCTTTCAAAAGCAGCCAAAACTTGTCTTAGAAGAAAGGTATAGCATGCTGAAAACAAAAGCACTGCTAACTGCAAGCCCGCTAAAGTCACTGAAAAATGATCCGCGCCCAAGGATGTCAGATGCTGGACTACGATAAGATGTTGATATTGCTCGCAGCAGAAGGATGGTACTGGCAACACCACAACTTGTAGGGTTTGCTGAGAGGCAGCCTCTGCTGAGAATAGGTAATTGTATTATGGGCAATGTGCAATGAAGTTTAATTTTGCTTGTTTGCAAATGCAGTGAAGAGTAAGAAGTTCTGTGGCATACACACTCTCCTACTAATTACCCAATTACTAATACTTAGCAGACAAAATATTCTTGTGGCAGCATTTCTGAATGTTTTTGAGTAGACAGACATGGGCTATAGCTGAAGGAAAATAGAAAGAGCACCGTTTCTTAGAGCTGTTACATCCTGAAATGCCAAAATAGCAACCATTCTTTGTGTAACAAAAATGAAATAAAATAAAATGCAAGAGATGAAATCTTTGGAAAAACACCAATCCTCCCTGAAGCACATGAATCCACCCCTGAAGCAGCTGTTCAGAGGCATCTCAGAAGGAGATCTGGCACAGAGAAGGACTGATGAGCAAGTTGCATACTGACTGCAGTCTTGTGGCACTGTACCATCTTCCTAATTCCAAGTATGAACAAAACTTCAGGATATTTCATTCGATATACAAATCAAATTTTAAAGCCAAAGATAGTCGTCAGCAGCATTATATGTACTCAAACCTCCAAAAAGTATTAGGTAAAAAAGGAACACGATATAAAAGTCTCTGCTTGGTTACCTTAAGAAAATAAGAACCAGGAAGCAGCTACAAATAATACTTTATTTGGAGAGTTGTCTTCATCATTACCCCAAGGATTGACTTTGGAACATCAGTGTTTACTTACATTATCAAGTCTGTGCATGAAACAAACAGTGTTTAATAGGGGTACACAGACACAGCTGTGTTTGTACTTGACTCTTTAAGGTTATTAGACCATTATAATAAGAGCTAACAGGGGCCAGCCAGGTTGGGCCAATTCACTTCCTTCCCACTTCTTTCTGTTCTACTGCATAATAGATTTTCGATTGCGGGCTGGCACAGAAGCACTACGTGCTTTGTCATTATGATAATTGCTGTCATTCTTCTTTGCAAAGTCCTTATGCTGTTGTTTGTAAGCAACAATTCTCTGCCAGCTTCAGAGGACAAAGAGCTGCAGTGAAAAATAAGCATCTTAATGCTTTTCACTGGGTTACATAGTTAAGTAATTAGAGAGCGTGGTTTAACCACTGGATTCCACAACGTTTGGTGAGAACCTGACAAAAGGGGTTTGGGCTGTGAGCTATTCAATCATCTTCCCAGGGACTAACTCAAGTGTTGGCTCTGACACTCCATATGCCAGTGCTATCAGCTATAACTTAATTCACTTGTGCATGCAAGAAAGGTGAGCAGTTAATCACCCTCTGAAGACTAACAAGGCTTAATTAGTGCAGTGATTTTGTGTAGGCCACTCACTTCCTACCTAAGGTCTGGCTGGAGGAAATTATGATTGCTTTTAACATTCTGAAGATCAGCATTCAATAGTCTGGAAATCCTTACTTCAACACAGTACTTTACAGTAACATAGACAAAGATGTAAAGAATCCTTCAAAACTGCAAATAATACCCATGCACGTGGAAAAGCATTCTGTGAAGAAATGTGCCCAGAGATAGCTTATTGACAAATGGGTTTCCTTGTAAGTTTGCTCAAAAAAACCCAGCCCAAAGTAAAACAGAACATTTCCCAAGAAAAGAAGGAAAAAACAACATTTTAAATACACTAAACACCAGTCCTGCAGAATGAGCTGCAGCACACCAACTTGGAAGTTTTGAGGACTCCTGCACTACAGTATTTTCTTACAGCACTTCTGTAACATAAAACATATTTCTAGGTATGTTTCTGCATCTCACACAAAGATTGATTCCATTGAAGACACACAAATATTAAGATAGGGATTGAATGCTATTTGACTTGAAATTTGTTAAGTTAAATTTTAAAAGTCATAGGACGGTTCTCTGCCTATTCATGTAACAAACATCAATCAGAAATTAAGAATCATTATTTAAATGCAGAAGGTTTTGTTCATATCCTGTTTAGTTCTCAAAGGACACTACCTACTCACATGCTGGATTCTCAGTAAGAAGGCTATTCAATGAGAGGCTGGCTTTGTGATGATATTGCCAGCATTTGTAATAACAATGCAACCTGAACACTGCAATTAAACAACAGAGTAGTATTTTTGGAATACCCTGCTGTTCTAAAGTGCATTGTGAATATTAACATATTCCAGTAAATTAGTTTGCACTCATTATCATAAGCAATTACTTACTGTTTAGATGCTGCTGATATTAAATTGGCAAGCAATTTGCAAGAACTAATACATAGCATAAAAAACTTTTCAAAATTCTAACAGTATGAAAAGACAAGTGTTTCTAGTAACACAGTCCCTTACATACAGATGTCTCTCTCTAAAAATTCTGTGAATCTCTTCCTATCAGTTATCTTTTTTCAGCAGCAAGTGGATAACTAACTACCTGAGGCTCTGGGACAAACTCTTTATAAACTTCATTTTGATTCTGTGGAGTAAATCATAATACCTCAGGCCAAATGCGACAGTAACATCTCATTCACACCGAAAAAAGAAAGTGTTTTCATGCTCATTTTTGAAAATAATAGTTTAGAAAGTATATCAATGTGAAGTTCAGTTCTTTGCTCTCAAAGCTATTACTTTTCTGATATCACACTGTCAGATGGTGAGGGTAAATCAACACCTTTGTTCTCAAGATACAGCCAGGAACAGAACAAGGCATGGAAAACCTGTCCTGCTTTTAGCAATAACGACAACATAAGCCTATTTCTCTTCAGTCCAAGAGAGCAGTAATCCCAAAGGAAATAACCTCAAAAATAAAACCCCAAGTTAGGAAAGAACCAGGACTACTTTTCTGAAGGACACTTAGCGAATGTGACAGACATTCCTAGCCCAGTGTTCTGCTTAGCCACAGAAAATATGCAGATCAGGCAGCGTGAGCCAAAGAGCTTTGTGGGAAAACCTAAAATAAGGGGAACAATTTGCTTTGTTCCTTAGTTTGCATCTTGGCCCCAAGTTTCAAATGAGAAACACTGAATGTCTTTTGGCTTACATGACACCACTGCTCAGGTTGCTCCACATGCAGAGGTCATGCCAGAGCACAACCAAGGATGGGGACCAAACGGGAGGGTGTGGAATACCTCTGCTATGGTGCACTTTGTGCCAAAGTCTAGTCGGCAAGGTGGTGATCAGCCAAAGGTTGAACTCAACGATCTTAGAGGTCTTTTCCCACCTAAATGATTCTGTGAACAGGTTATCCCTTCCCCTGAGTCAGCCTGCACAGCCAAGGAGCAAAGATGCAGCAGCCAGTGGTGCTACCAGCCCTCAAGGACCTCAAAGCTGTCCTTGTAGATACAGGATGGGCAGGTTGATCCTTATGTTCCTGGTGAGCTGAAGGACCTCAGTACAGCTAAGTGGAATTTCAGCCCCATGTTTCAGTAAGACACCCACTAATCCTGATCTGGTAGGATTAAGCACCTATTGAAACCACAGCCTCAGCTGAGGGTATGAGACTGCAAACTACTTGTATGGGTATCGTGCCTATCTGCTGATGCAAAATTGCCTTTAATGCAACTGTGAACCTTAATGGGGACCTTGGGAATCCAGCATAACATAAACAAACCAAGGTAGTTTAAGTAATTCCCAGAATACGTTTCTGAAAGTATAACTTGTGATCTTGGGTCTCAATCTTTCAAGCTACGTTTCAGTCTGGAACCAATAACTACAATCATCTTATCTTGCAAAATACACAAGGCTGTAATAGAAACACTAACACACCCTTAATTCCAGGAGCTCAATGGTCCCTGTCTGCTGTGCTCAACTTTGTACTCTGCTGTTATAGATTATTGGGTTGAAAATATCTTTGCTAAAAATAGGCATAACTTTTGAAAATAATTTAGTCAGTTCTTAAACATATTTTATCTTATTCAAAGCTGGAGCACTTTTAGCACTTTTCTTGTCACTACCTTTAAAAAAATACATTTCTAAATGTTTATTTCTTTTAAATCAAATCTTCCAATTAACTTTGTGAAGTAAAACCACAGATATTTGCAGCTAAAAAATAAAGCGTGCCTTGGTCCCCGAAACAAAGTAATGAAGTTCTTATCTGATTAGCAAACCCAATGTTTTGTACTTATTGACCTTGAATAGAAAAAAAACATTCAGCAACTGTTTGTAATGAGAGCAGGGCTTCAGTCGCTTCATATTTCCCCTTTCATCAATCCTCCATTCCTTCCTTCTTCTAATCCTAATCTGCAAGAGTTCTGACAAATCCTTTGGTTTCTAACAATGTGGTAGCCATCTTTAGCAGCTCCCAGAGACACAGGCCATGTCTCCAAACAATTCTCCCTCTTCTGCTTGGGGAAATAATAACTTACAGCTGACGTTCAATATCAGCGTCCTTAAGCTACTAACTCCTTGTAGACTAAAAGAGAAGGAATGGACGCATCAAATTACATTTTGATAAATAAAAGATGATGCAGAACAGCATACAAGGAAAAACAAATTTTTCACAAATCCCAGAAGAGCTATTTCTAAATTTTCTGGAGAAATCCCAACTCATCTACATTCAGGATCTTGGCTGTACATGACATTTAGACACAGGATTGTTAAACGAGAATGAGAATGAAAAATGCAGGAGTATTTCCTTAAACAGCAATTTCTATTCATTCCAATTAAACCTCCTTAATATTTGTAGACCCAAACATGGCTTTTTCACATCTGTGTTGCACAAAATCTTAGCAGTGATAAAAAAATGTCATGTTTCATGAGCAGAATTTCTCCCTAAAGACTCATAATCTAATAATATCAAAAACTAAGGAAATCTGAACTTTTACTAAGAAAGAGCAGATTGTTAGAATTAACAGCTGAAATGAGAATTTGTATATGTAACCCCAAAATACCCTAAAGCCACCTTAAAAAATAAGGAGGAACTCCTAATTTGCAAATGCAAATAACAAGGCATTTTTATGTCCCATAGCAGCTTTTCAGCCTCTCTCAAACTGAAACTTACATGTGAGCAGTTCCCTACACAGATCAGGTGTGGGTTTAAGGGAAAGCCGAGGGTAGACCCATGCCACAAATAAAGGAAAGATACAGAAAAGCTTTGGGTTAGAATTACACTGCATCCCTCCAACGGTAACATCAACAGGATGAATCTGACACTTACAAGAGAGTCACAAGAGGGCACAACCAAGGAAGAAAATGTTGTGAAGTGGTTAAAGTTACTCTGTGAGCCTCTTAATGCTTGTGCAAACATGGAGCACATCTTAAAAAGATGTTGGACCTAAAGAACAAGTCTTGCTCTAATTGTTGTGCTGGTGTCTGGAGAAGTCTGCTGTTCTTAGCTCAGTATGATAAACTTGACATAATTGCTAAGCACAGCCAAATCACATGCAAATCCTCTGAATGCATGCCAAACAAGCCTGGATCCCTCAAATCCCAGACTATGTTATCCCTATGTTATCCCTCTTCCCTAGGTCAGCAGTAGTGTCCAAGAGACTTAGTGGTACACTGCTTCAGGAAGCTGACGCAGCTCAACTGATGCCTCTTCCTCCTCTGGATGGCCCTGTCTGAGTGCCGTGGACTTAAACTGTCAGTGCACTCTTCTCCTGGCACCTGTGTCACTTAAATATTTTTTGGATGTTTCATCTGCTCGAGGGATTAAACTCATTGTATAAGACAAAAATTATAAAGAAAGGATGAAAGTCACAAAACTGCAGATAAAAAGAATCCACAAGGTTCTACAGTAATGCAAACATAACTGATTGTCAGCTTCTACAAAACCTATCTAATTAGAGCTGCTATCAAAATGAAGATCATGTTAAATGGTACTAAGCACACCCTGTACTTACACTGATAGTCACGTTAACATTCATCAAAGTAATTTCTGTTTTAAAAGGGATGATTATTTAGTACCATTATCAGTCTGAGCCTCAATATACTATGCTGTCACTAATCTGCAGGAACCTCAGCTTCAGAAAAAGATTCATTATCCGAAGTGCTGAGTCAGTAGGAGCTCTGTATCTTGGACAAAACAGATTCTGCACAGAAAAAAAAACATTCCATTTGAGCAAGACACTGTGCCCCTTAGTCTTCCCTTCAGCTGAGGTGGTGATCTGGGTCCTTCATCAATAACTCAATTTATTAATTCTGGACAGCATATAGTAAACTGCTTTCTGTAGCAATTTGCACTGAGGGAGGAGAGCTATTGAGGAACTTGCCCCTCCTTTAAAGAAGACACTTTAGCTGTCACATCCCATATAACAATCAATGTTTCCCCTTGCTTCTTCCAGCTGCTTTCCAAACTGGCAGCCTTAAGAAAGTCTTTTCAAAAGAAATCAAACTGGTATGTTTTCCTCATGTTCTTCTAGGCAAGGTTTTATAAGGGAATAAAGTGCATTTTCATCTGAAAAGATACTCTGACCTATTATATTTTGGGATTTTTTGCCTCAGTGTGTTTCATTTATTTACTTGCACTCACAGCAGACAGCAAAAGAACAAGCAACCTGACCTTTGGACAACTGTCAAAAAGCTCAACTCTGCAACTACAACAACCAGTGTGACCTTCTTCTCTACCTTCAGCAGCCAACAACCGCACACAAGGAAGGAGAAAAAAGCAGCCTGGCCCGCATAGAAAACAGGACTAGGTCAGGTAACACAGCCTGTTCTCAAAGCACTTAAGGATGAGCACTTTGTGAACCCTCTCAGAGCATCTGGGACCTACCAGCTAAATTCCAGAACTGTTCCCTGTGATGCCCTGCCAGCAGCAGCTGCCAGTTACGCCAGAAGAGATTTATCCACGTTTCTGTAGCTCTGTCACCTCAGACTGGATATCGCGTATCATCTGCCTTTCTGAGGGCACCATAAACACCTTATCATTTACTCCTCCATAATCCATATCCAATTTTCACAGCTGCATGTGTACAGAGCTGGCAGGAAGGATTTTGAGGGTGGGGCTCCATGCACAGAGACCTGAGAGTCTCCAGTCTTTACCCAACACACCACTAGAAACCAAGGTACCTTCTTCCCAGCAGCACATTCACTGCAGCAAATGGGCTGCATTACAGGCCTAAGTTTGCTTCCAACAGATTTCCAAGGTCAAGATGACCAAAAAGCATATGTTGCAGCAGTAGTGGGAAGAAAAAAACACTAAGTGCATGTAAATGAAGAGGAAACCTATCATGACTACTGTTAATTCTCAGTAGTTCTACACTCCAAGCAAAATACAAGCAGCATATGTCAGTCATGCACTTAGAGACAGAAACAGCCACTGTATTTTCTGGCTCCTTTCTATACTGCACCAAAAGCAGCTTGGTTTTATTAGGAGAAATGTACAGTGCACATCCTATGCCATGCAATATGCTCCGTGACTCAGAGGGCATGTGGCTGATTTTATTGATTCAGTTTTCACACTACTGTAACCCCATTATTGCCAGCAGAGCAATTGGAAACTGCAAGCAGATTCTAGATTGATAGACTCTGATATTTCTAATTTTCTAAAGTATACAGCTAGCTTTATTTCTTTTCCTTTCCTTTTTTTTTTTTTTTTCCATTTGGATTTTCCTTTCTAATAAACCCACTGCTGAGGGACACCTACTCAAATGGTAGTCTAGTAAAAAAGGGACAGAATGCATTCCATTAGAGGCATTTATTGGTATTATTAGGATTTTACAACATGATAGCATAATCTATCCTTTGCCTGAAGTAAACACTCTTAAAGGAAAGTCCACAGGGAGAGTAAAACTGAAGCATTTTTTAAAGTGGTGAATACTAATCAGATGTATAGCTGGAGGAAAAAATAATGTTATAACAGAAAGATACTGCAAGCAGACCATGCAACAAGCATGATACCAAGGAATCAAAATATGACTGTAGCATATACTTCAGAGCACTAAGAAGGGGGGGAAGAAATCAAGGACAAACAGGCGAAAGGAAAATATGACTGTCACTATTAGGAGCTAGAGAAGAAAATCAGGACAGAAAGGTGAAGATTTGAATGCTTGCACTGAAATCAGCACAGTGGGAAAGACGAGCCAGAGATTTCCCAGCTTGTGTCTCCAGGCTCTGTTACAGCTCAGGAAGAGACTGCCAGGGTTTCAAGCTACCACTCACGTTGTAATGATTGGAGGATACCTGGATTCTTATGGATCTTGCTGGAGATTATTATGGATGTGTTTCAGGACACCTAGACTGTTAATCACCATACCTCTGCTGTTCAAACAGGTCCAACCTTTCCTGTAATCTTCTAGATCTTTATTCTATGGGGTTTTTTTCTACATTTGTACTGCTCTCGATGCTATCAGATTCTCGACCACAGAAACGTTAACTACATTTAATTCTTCTATAGAAATACTTGGTAATAATGCAGCCAGTCATTTACTGAGCTCAAAAGCAGAACTGTACCATAAAGTGCACAACAACACTGCCTATTTAGATTATGTGAGATAATAGTCTCATAAATTGTGACTGTGGTTAAAGTGATCAACACTGACTCTTCCTTAATAGGCCTTATTACAAGGTCAGTAATAGAGGACTAGAAAAAAATAGCATCTATAGCCTCTACTTGCTTAGAAGTCAGGTTTCCCATTTAGTACTAAACCAAAAAAAAGGGGAAAAAAAAGCCATACTGTACACATACACCAGTTTCTGAAGAAGAAATCTTTTCATTTCTGCCTATTTGCATTTTATTAAGTTAATGTGACAAAAGTAAAGGCATTCAAAGCAAAAGTATTGATCCCTGAGACTGCTTCTTTTCTCACAAACGCCGAAGTAAATTAGGAATAACTCACCTGAAGACAACTGAAGAGAAACAACCACACTGAAACAAGAAGAGTTTTCCTCTGGAACTGTAAAACTGGAAGCACCACCTGGAAGGGGTGGTATAAAGCTGCCCTCTCGGAGGAAAGGGGTGGGAACACATCTCCAATTTTTGCGTCTGCCTTTGTTGCCTTGGCTCTTTCCTAAAGAGCTAACTGGCAATGGAAAGGATTCCTTCCTGGGATGCCTGACTGCCTGTGACTAGCTTAAACATAATGCCTAAAGTTTAGATGCTAGTTCCAGATGAGACGATTCACACTTCCTCAGTAAATCCCAGAGCTATTTACGCTGGTTAAAAGCAGGCAAGAACACTGCCAGCAAGTTCACCTGCACGGGGTGGGGCTGATTTTCTCTGCTAACACAGGTGGGAGAGGAGGAGCAGTTCAGAGGACAATCGGCAGCGAAGGACAAATTACCAAATTCTTGATTAAAAAAAATTATAGCAACTACAACTTGTGATAAATAATCATTTAGGCTTTGTTAACTGATCATCAGATGCAGACAAGCACGAAGAGCAGAAAACCTGTAAAAGGGGACACACAAACAATTTATTTACACCAGCCCCGAGTTTGTACAGTGTGAAGCTTCCCATTAATTTGTAACTGAAACTTTAACTAAGAATTAGTTCTTTCAAAGCAGTTTGTAAAATTCTGTAGTTCTGATTGATTTGCAAGCATTTTTGCTTTCCTTTCAGTCCATGCACAGGTAATCGACGGCACGGGGAGCATGCTGCTAATCAATCTCATCCTCAAGCCACATCAATTTTGGATTTGTATCAACCCGATTTTACCTAAGCTAAATCACTGCTTCAGCCAAAAAGCCAGGAGATAAATATTTGACGAGGAGTAAGGTGGTACATGAGACTTCTTCTGTGACCCGGGAGAAGTCCAGAAAAAATGCCCAGTAGGACAGAATAACAGCTAGAAAAAAACTTGCTGGTAAACAAACAAACAGAAAACAACACAACAAAAATGTCTTTTGGTAGTAAAAGCGAATTACCATATTTGCCCAACTTCAAAGAAGGTAGAATGTCTCTAGAGACACATTTGCATTGAGCACAGCCCTATTAAAATTGATGACAGCTATTATTTAAGGAGAATCAGCCTCTGTGTTTCCTAAAGGGGAGAATGCCACATGATGAAATGTGCATAAGAAAACAGAAGACAGCAGCTAACTCCAAGCATCAAAGTCAAGTGATCTGTGTAGGATCATAAACAGTCCAAAGAAGAAATTTTGCTCTCCACAGAAGATTATTCAGAGCATCTGTAATTTGGACTATGTCCAGGAAATATATACGGGGACTCCAAAGCCCTGAATCAGGCCTATAAATCAGAGCTCCAAAGTTAAGACTGTGAGTATTGTCAAGATATTCATAGGCCCAGGCCATGTTCCTAGAGGGAAAGTTGTAACTTTCATGGAAAAACACAGGTGCTCTACTTTCATGATCTGGTTTATCCCTACTAGATCAGGAGATTATAAATTTCACATAGTGCATTAGGAATTAAATGCCCACCTGCATGCTAAGAAGGAGTAGTAAGGTCTTAATCTTTTTTTTTTTTTTTTTTTTTTTTTTTTTGGTTAATGAATAGGGATGAAACGTTTTCACCAGCAGCAGTTAGCACCCAGTTTAAGTACATCACTGACCAGTCTTGCTCTTTGCAGTTGAAAAAGAGATCCACCAGCAGTGATGAATGACTGCAGTTGAGTAGGCACATTAAGCCTACACACAGTGCATCCTGAGCTGCTGCTGCTGTTTGTATTTACTATAAACAGAAAAAAAAAATCAAGAGAAGAGGGTCTGGGAGAAACAAAAAATGGGGAAAGTGCAGCGTGAGAGAAAGTGTATTACACTGCAAACAGAATCGAAGAGAAATCCAGCACAACCTGAGAACAGAGGGGGAAGGGGGGACCTGTAGGCATTCCTTTTTCACAGTATGTGAAGCAAAGTTAATTACTGTGAATTTCAATCATAGAAAGAAAGAGTATTTCAAAGCTCGACAAGACACGTTGGACACTACCTGTGTGATATTACAGGATTCTCTCTCCTTCTTTCACTTAAACAAACAAACAAAAAACCAAACCAAACAAACAAAAAACACAAAAGAAAGAGAAAATTTTAACACCTGATTAAATTAAGCAAGTGGAACAGATGCTGGGGAATAGCTGGAAAAGCATGGAAAGCAAAGGGGAAAAGAAGAATAAAAGCTGCTAGCTAGCAAGATGAAAGAGATCTATAGACAGACAGAGGGATAGACAGAAATAAAAAAATAAAAACATCATAGAAACTGTATCTATGGCAACACTGAAATAGAAATTAGTAGACATTTTTCTGCATTTGAAGTCTGAAGGTTGGAAGAAAATCAAGCCACGTTGCCAGCTATTTTTCTGTGGTCTGCATTATAGAAAACATGTCAGGAGACAGAAAAGAGAATATCAATCAGGTCAGAAGAAGGGAAATAGAATATCCTTCTTGCTTCCCTAATAAGCTTCACTTTCTAGTTCTTATTTTCTAAACCAGGGATGTGTACAGTTCTTCAATAAAATTCTTGTTTACTAAGAGATAATGGCTAGATTTGGGGGATTCAAATTGATTTAAAACAATGTATGTTTTATATGAGTTGTATCAATCACATTAAAAAAGAAGTATTTAATTAATCTAAAGACTATAAATGACTGGTTTCTTTGATTGCCTTTTCTCTCAAAATGCACATCAGAACCAAACATTTTTATTTGCACACTGTCAAATTTGGTCCCTATATATATTTTAAAAATTTGTTAGGTAAATGTATATAATTACTGACATAATTTATAACCTCTTATAAAATGCCACAACATTTTCCTCTAGAATTTTGTTTCTCCAGTGTATTGTGCAGCTCTTATTTTGGGCTTTTTCTAACCTGTTATCATTCATGCTTAAAAGGTAAAGCTTGGTTTTCCATTGCTTTGTTCTCTGTTCAGTCACTTATACATGAGCAAGTGGGTGTGAAGTGCTGGCAGATGTGTCAGGCTGTGTTGCACTGCTTCTAACAACTACAGAAGGAGAAAGGCACTGGATACTTAACCTCATCCCTTCTGTTTCAACAATTAGACACTAATATTCAAGACTCATTTATAAGGCTGTTTAACCAAAGTCATAGACTTGGAAGCTGACTGTCAGGCGTATATATTAATAGGAGGATGCTGTAATGGGATTTTTAAACTACCCATTGAAAAGAAAAAAAGGTGCAAATTGTTGGTGAACTGAGAATGAGGAAAAGCATAATTCCAGATGAAGAAATGAATTCATGCCCTAAGCTTCAAAAGCTCTGAATTGTATCTTAAGCATCACTATTATTTTAATATGTTTCTGAAATAAGTATATTTCATAAAATGTCTGTTCAAATTCTAAAATGAAGTAATTCTTCACTTGGATAACATTATTCAAAGGAACAATCTGACAGAAGCAACTCAAAACTTCCCTGCATGATGTAGTACATCTCATGCACATACTCCATGCATAAATCACATTCCTGGGTCCCTCAGAGGATCCCACATTGGATAAATCTGCTCTCCATTGTTCAAAGTGCTCTTCCCCATCTCAGCTCACAGACATGCCTCCAGTGCAGTATTGCCTCAGATTGTGCTGACAGTGATGCTGACTTAAGAGCTCAGGACTCACAGCATTTCCAGTACATAATTTTCAAAGCTACAGATAGTACCCCTAAAAAGTGTCAAAAAATGTTGCACCTATACACAAAAAGTGTTAAGCCTGTATTCTGAGAAACTGTAACGACCACATTAATGCTATAATTCCAAACATTAATGTTTCAAATTTCTCTGCTATTTTAACTGAAGAACCGCTGTATAAATGGTAAATTCTGCAATAAAGAAGTCTCTAGAAATTTGTGAGTAAAAACTAAAAGCCAGTGGAAACATAGAAAATGGGAAATAAAACTGTGAATACAAGGACAGTGAAGATAAAATCTGTAACTCTTTGAAAGAAGGCAATGGAATAAGAAATCAAGATTTTAAAAACAATTAATAATCTGTATGAAATTCTGAGCATGTGGAACATATGTCCATATAAGACACTGGAAATGGTTTCTTCTTACTCTAGAAATTAATATGGCTCTTGAGAGTTTTGCTTGGCTCCAGAAAAAGAGGAACTAAGAAATTACTATGCTCATTGATGTTGAGAAATTATTCAGTAGGAGAAATTATAATCCTATGATAATAGTCGTGCCTGTACATAATGTCAGCCTGGGTGTTATACGAATCCTCAGTGCAGAGACTGAATAGAATTTAAAGCAACTGCGAATATTTTAAAAAGTGCTGTTGAAGAGAAGTACCGTGCATCCCTTCCTGGGAGAAATTGCCCTGTGTCTAGGTCATGTCCTCATCCCTGTCCACACCACTACAAGCTCTTCAGCTGTGCTCAGCCCTCGTCAGCTGATGTGCACTGGAGAAGCTGAACTGGATGTTAATGACCCATCATTCATAAATCTGCAGAGCTGCCTTCAGTGGCACAACACTCCAGGCTGGATTAAAAGATACCTCCAAACCCCTGGAATGTATTTTATGTGGAACCTACCCTGCACTTGCCACATAACACAGTGAGATTGAGTCATCATTGTGATTATGATTGCACTCTGAGCAGTGTATTCAACTGCTCTAGTTAAACACAAATCTTAAAAAAAAAAAAAGAAAAGAAAAGAAAAGAAAACTTTCACTAATTTCAGTGGCCAAAGTGTTTGTTCCCCATGGAAATAAATTAATCAGCATGCACAGGACTGAAGTGAGGCTTAAAGCTTTCTCTGTTCATTCACAGCTTTTTAGAGAACCAAGTACAGCACATCATTTTGCCATAACTCTGTAAGCAGCTCTTTCCAGAGTTCTGCATCCAGCACCGGGGCCCCCAAGCAGAGGAAGGATATGGACTTTAAAGTCCAGAGTAGCAAGTCCAGAGGAGGGCTGTGATGATGACCAGAGGTCTGGAGCACCTCTCATATGAAGATAGGCTGAGAAAGTTGGGGTTGTTCACCCTTGAGAAGAGAAGATCTGGGGAGACCTTTTAGAATGTTCCAGTACCTAAAGGAGCCTACAAGAAAGCTAGAGGGGACATTTTGATAAGGGCATGTAGTGACAGGACAAGGGGTAATGGCCTTAAACTGGAAGAGGGTAGATTTATCAGATATTAGGAAGAAATTCTTTACTGGGGGGGTGGTGAGGCACTGTCACAGGTTATTGTGGATGCCCCAACCCTGGAAGTGTTCAAGGCCAGGTTGGATGAGGCCCTGAGCAACCTGGTCTAGTGGAAGGTGTCCCTGCCCATGGCAGAGGATTTGGACCCAGATGATCTTTAAGGTTACTTCCAATCCAAACAATACTATGATTCCATGATATCATTCTATGATTTGAGCAATTCTTATTTGTATCACACAAAGGAGGATGCATAAATCACCAAAGAGAAACTCCTTCTCACACTGTACCCTTGCAGAGATTTGTGTCACACGAAGTTTGTGCAACAATTGCTGCAAAGATACACAGTACAATGTTCTGCTTCTGTTCTGAATAATTTATCAAATGATTAGTTGTACTTTAGTGATCTCTTTTCATAAGCTCAGATTACAGCACTAAGGGTCATGGTGTGAGTTCCTCATGCTCACACTGATGAACCATTATTCATACAACTAACCCCACTGTGACAAAACCAAAGTGCAGCTCTAAATACAGGGCAGTAAACTGAAATCAGAATTTCTGATGTTCTTCTGGGCACCTAGCATTCTGCAACAAATATGAAAGAAGTAATTTATTTGGTTATTTTCGCACAAGGGAGCTCTACCTCACTCACATCACTTAGGAAGTTTAAAAAGCTGCATTTTGACAGACTTTGACTCACATATATTGAACAATCTCCCTTTTAAAAGCAATGTTCTACAAGTAGGTTAGCTCAAAAGATGACTTCTATTTTCATAATAAATGCTTTTGCTATGCAGAAGAGGCAAACATCAGCACATAGGCTCAGAGAAGAGCTACTTTCTACTCACGTGCAGTACCTCCAAGTAGCAGGAAAACAGATCTGCTTCAGCCTAGATTATGTTTGGGTGGTGTTAACTTTGGAGCTTGGAGGACTTTGTTGTTTTTCTTAAATGAAGCTACATCAGTTAGTGTGCAGAAAGAATCCGGAGAATGGACAAAACTGAAAGCACTATTTCTCTACTGCTTTTGTGAGGATAAACCCAGAATGTTAATAAAAATATTCAACCTGACTGCAAAGCACCAACACTGGTAGCTGGACCCAGGACTGTAATGGCTCCTAAGGAGCTGTTTTAGCCGAACTAGTCAGTGATCCCTAAATTAAGAAGGATTTGCATGACTAGTTTAACAACTTTGAAAATGTGGTTATAGTCCACCAAACCTAAGTTCCAGAGCATCAGAGCATCAGAGCCTCAGAGATAGAACTGGCTCCTGTGGAGTACCTCCTGTTACTGGAGAATATAATTGCTGTTATCAAATCAGTGTACAACACACTAATTAATTAGTGAACTATAAAGGTAAATATTATGTCTACCTGAATCCCCATGGCCTGTATATGTAAAATTAAATTCACGAGCACAACATGTGGCTGTATTGCCTTTTCAGTAGGAGGCAGCTCATAGAATCACAGAATGGTTTGAAGGGACCTTAAAGATCCTCTTATTCCAACCTCTCTGTCATGGGCAGGGACACCTCCCACTACACCAGGTTGCTCAGAGCTCCATCCAACCTGGCCCTGAACACTTCCAGGCATGGAACCACCCCAGCTTCTCTGGGCAGCCTGTGCCAGTGTCTCACCACCCTTACAGGGAAGAATTTCTTCCTAATATCTAACCTAAACCTACTGACCTTCACTTTGAAGCCATTCCCCCTTGTCCTGTCACTTCATGCCCCTATAAAAAGTTTCTCTTCATCTCTCTTGCTCCCTTTACATACTGGAAAGCTGCAATTCGGTCACTCCAAAGCCTTTTTTTTTTTTTAACCTGATTCTCTCAGCTTTTCCTTGTAGGGGAATTGCTCCATCCCTCTAACCAACTTGGGGTCCTTCCTCTGGACTCACTCCAACAGATCAATGTTCTTACTGCGCTGGGGACTTCAGAGCTGGATGTACTATGTGATTTTTCAAAAAAGGAAGATAGAAACTGCTTGTCAAGGCACTAAACCCTCCACAGGCAATTTTAACACATGCTTTTTATGAAATCACTGCAAAGAGCGTCTTCAGTGATTGAACTTCCATCTTCACTTTGGTAGATGGAAGAATTCAACTCTTTCAATCTACAGTCTGCACTTCTTCAGTTACAAAGGATTTTTGACCTTAGAAAAATCTTGCTATACTGGTTCTTGATACAGCAGCACAATACCACCACATTAGTAATATTTATACCAATTTCAGTGGCCAAAGTGTTTGTTTCCCATGGAAATAAATTAATCAGTGTGCACAGGACTGAAGTGAGGTTTAAATCTTTCTCTGTTCATTCAAAGCTTTTTAGAGAAATACCAATATACTCTGTTTTTTCATTCAGAAACAAAAAAATCTGGTTTTGTTCAACAATTGTTTTTTGTTAACTTCACCATAAATTTAATTTGCAAGTGGGTATGCCAGATGAAACGCTCTATTTCTGGTTCACACATGTGATAAGATAGAGGAGGGCATGGCAGGTGGAAGACAGACACTTCCACTGCCACCTCCCTGTCTTTTCCCGTGTGGGTTGCAGACAGAAGTCTGTTCAGAAGCCAGCTAAATCAGACCAGCACCCTATTATTCACAGAGGCAATACATTGTCATTCGTGTCACAACAGGAACGGGGAACAGAAAAGCTTCACTACATTTAATACTGCCAAGTACAATCACCCAAGAGACTGGCAACAATTCCAGATAACTGACAATCAGTGTAATTTTCCTATTTCAACCATCTTAAAAATAGACCTTCAGCTTTGAAAATGTTCATCTTGATAGTTTTTTGAACAAGTTGTTGCAGAGATCATTTGTCCTGGACTTGCCCACATGGTACTTTTCTCTCTTCTCAGTGTTGACAATGATCTGTGCCGTATAAAAATCTCTCTTTTTTTAACTTCTTTGGCAATTTCAAATTGCTAGTGTAAAATGTAATTCCTAAATCAGTCTAAGGAAATCAACTTGTTTAAGCTAACCTGTATTCTTGGTCTTATAGACAACCCATCATCGTGCAACTTACTGCCAGGAGAGTGTATTTATGTACCTTATCATTTATACTTTTATTAATCCTATTGGAATTAAATCCACATATTGGAAAGGACTGAAATCCACTATTTTTTTTTTTTTTTCCTTTGAGTTAGCATAACTTTTCCTGATGCTTCAGTAATCTAGTACAGAAAGATGCAGTTTTCCATATTGTGCACTGCTAATTTTCCTACCTATAAATGAACTGGTAGCAATAATAATGAAATGGGACATTATGGAGAAAGATGTCTGTATAAAATAAAACAGGCCAAAAGATGGAATCAGTCTCAGGAGGAACAATTTTCACTCGAATGACCCTAAAAGTTTGTGATGGGGGTTTTGGATAAACAGAGGGGGAAAAATAGCAATACAGAGGGAAGCCTGTTAGCTGTCTTCACACATGTGAAATAATTTATAAAATCTGTTCTAAACTCAACCTTCCTTCTTTCAAGATTTGTAGATTTCATTTCTGTAAAGAAGAAATTATTGAATATTTTGTCTGTCATAACAACAGCCCCTGAAACCTTTTTTGTCCAATTAGTTCACTCCCAGACATACACATGGATTATTTTTGGCTCTTAAAGGCTCAACAATTCCCAAAGAGATTTTGGCCAGTTTTCATTTGAAGAGTCAAGCTTAGTTAGTTTTAAATGGGTTGAGACTAATGAAAAAATATGAGAAAGTGCAAAAAGGTCAAAGCAAACTGCAGCAGTATTCCTCCAGACAGCATTATCAGAAGTGTGACCATTTCAGGACACATTAAAGAGGGAACAGAGAGGAAGGGAACGATTTGCCTAAAGGCTAATGGAAAACACAATACCTGCAACAGGGAATTGTCTTCCTCCTCTCAGGCTGGACTTACTCAGGAAAGAAACTATGACCACGGGCCAACATATGTCATGAGAAAATAAAGCAGACATCACCCAACAACCTGACAGAACAAATCTATGGAAAGCGTGATGGTTGTGAAAAACCCTGACGATCTCTTTAGAAATTGGTCACTTGCTATAAGAATTTCTAATGTAATTTCAGAATTTTGAAAATACTTTCTAAATCTCCCTGTGAGAGTTTATTTTGCTCTTTTCAATAAAACATTTTATTTCCCAGTATTTTCTTCTTTTCTTGCCCAACACACATGTAATATGACAAATACAGCTAGGTCTGTCTAAATTAATGATTTAAGCAAAAGGGGAAAGAATTTGAAACCCTAAACAAACAGAAAAAATAAAAAATATCAGAAAAGTAATAATATTTGGGATTTTGTTCAATCTACTTCCACAAATACCCATTATATATCTATATATCTATGTATCTAAGAAAGGTAACTTCTGGAATGAGAGTTGGTCTAGATCATCTTCAGAGGTCCCACAGGGATCAAGACAACAAAGAGAAAATGAAAACAATAATGTTCCAGAATTATAGGATGAAAAGAACGAAATATAAATTCTGGGAAAGTAACAGAGGACAACATGATCCTACTTGGAGGGACCCATTAAATTTTCCCGTAATGTTTTTTTCATAACTCCAGAAATGTATATTGCCCTGAAACAACTAAGTTATCAATATGAGTTGTAGTATTTTATTCTTGTTCGGATGATTGAAGCAGACTAAAAACATCTTAGATTGTGCATTATTTTGTGTTTTGCAGCTCCATGGCAATTGCAAAATCAACACTGGGCCATATATAATTGAACCAGATAAGTCTAAGGAGACAGTTAGAAAAATTGGGGAAAGGACTGATTTCATTTTGCATTTTTATTTTAAATTTTTATTCTTATGGCACCTAACATGACTTCCTTTTGCTGGATGCTGTACCAAAACAAAAAGAGACAGCTCTTAGCTCAGTTTACATGACTGAGGGAAATGCACATTTGCCCTTTGCAACTACCCCTACTTGACCTATATTCACTAGAAGGGGATGCTGTGGGAATGAAGATAAAATTGAACTCCGGATTTGAAGCCCAACATTTTTAACTACACAGAAAATATTTTCATTCAAATTCAGCCTTTTTTAAAGCTATGCTTAGAACCCTTAAGTGTACATAACTGCAGCTTTGTTCTGCTACACCATTTGATGATCTGTCCCATTGTTTTACCTACCCGTATTTATCGTAAAGGAAAGGGCCAGAATATCTTCTTACATCTTTAAAAGATGCCTATGCTGCCTTCCTCCTGGCTTTTGAGACTTAAAAGTACAGACAGAGAAAGATCAATAGGATGTGATGACACCTTAACAAAAGCAGAATGTAAGCAAAGACAACTCCATGGCAGTGGTGACCTTGGAACTCATATGCTGATCTAAGTTAGTTATGGGTGTTTGCTATTAAGGCAAATAGCAAGCTCACTGCTTACAAAAACTTTTCACAGGCTCTAAGGGGATCTCCCAACTGGTAGAATGGCAAAATAATCAAAGATTCACTGTACTTTTTAATAAAATACTTGGTCTAAAATTCTACAGAGGAGAGTTGACATGACAGCAGTCACTATATTATATTCTTCCACCATGCTGCTGTCAGCAAAGGTGCTCTAAAGCCTGAAAAACATTCCCTCCTACAGAGATGCCCAGATTTTACAGTATGTTTTACAGTTACATTTTTGCCAGTAAAGGCAGAAACAAGATTAAAAATTACAATTCACTTCAGAATTGTTTTTAGGTTTTCACATATGTACTCTGAAAGTATGGTTTACATTTTTGACATCAGCATAAAGAAACCCTGAGATAATGTTGCTGCACTATTTTTAAATTAGATCTAAATCAATAAAGGCTTTCCTTTTTTACTTTTTCGTCATGACACTGCGGAATATGAAATTGTAAAAATTGCCTGGATGTTATCTAACCTCATCTTTTCCTGTAAGATTAAATTAATCATGGAGGGCAAGAATGCAAGTTGCAGTTCTTTCACTTAACATTTATGTCTTGGTATGAGATTTTAGAATATTGTGTTTATTAGATAACATGATATCTTCATGCTTTCTGTGTTTTTGCCACTTGGGTTTCATAAAAAGGATGATTCCAAAATAAGGAAAGAATCATATGTGAACAACTCCTAATCAAGCTTCTCAATGTGGAACATGGATATAGCACACACCCAAGGTGTGACAGCAGGAACGAGAGTGATACTTGAGTAAAAGCAGCCAAAGGGGGAAATAGCCAAGGTTTCTCTAGCCTTTTCAGTTACCAATTACCACTGAAGTCTGCACTTATTTCCTTGCTGGGAAGAAAAAGGTAATTTGTGAATCATTCCTTTTGCCTGGCATTTCAGGAGTGATCCAGTAGGGAAGTGAAAGGAGATTAGAAATTATCACCTTGGAAAAAATCCCGCTGGTCTGTTGGGCTGAAGACTTACAGGAAGGTCATTCCAACATTTGGGGTTTTTTAAGCCTTCCATTACGTCAATGACACTTTCCATTTTTACCAGGAAGGTGATTTGTAACCAGGACCTGACTCAGGCAGCCCTGAACCGTGTGAGGCGGAGGATTCCCTGCGCACTTCCCTGCTCAGCCAGACGCTGCATTCCATGCCAGCTGGCCCTCCCTGTCCTCCAGCTTTTCCTGCAGTGACATCCAGACACTTCCCTCATTGGCACCACAGGTCACCACAATTTACACCTGCAACAAAACCACGCTGTCCTAGCAAACACCGGGAGTGATGCGAAGTCCTCGCTCACCGTGTTTGTGTTCAGTTTGTCTCCCAAAGGATTTGGCCTCCATAACTCCAGCCATAATTTATGCAAGTCCAGAGAAGTTAGAGTACTGTCCCCTCCAATAAATTGATTTGTGTCCTGATGATTACAGGAAATAAAAATTTTGAGACTATGATACAACTGGAAACAGGAGAGTTACTTGAGAAGCTCTAGCTATAATTTCAGTCTCGTCCAGATAGTTTTGCTGACATCATATATTCTAAGCCAGACGTCCTTTGACAAAGAAAAGGACTTTTTAAATTGTTTTTTTTAGTTGCTGTTGAAAATGAAAATTGTATCCCAGAATCTATACAGGGCATGCAGCGTGGGTAAATCTTGTAGATATTGCTATGCATATCATTATGGTTGTATTATCTTTTTTCCCCGTGATCTGCCTAAACATACAACAGCCATGTCTCAAATTAACAGGTTAACTACCAATTCAAGTTCAAAAATGTAACATTTACTGTTTGACACGTGGGTCAGATTAGCACAAAGCCAACTTTGCCACTTAGGTTTGCACGAAGAGAAGCACTTACTCACTGCTGAAGTGTTGTACAAGGAAATTAAGAATTTTTTCATGATTAAGAGCACTTGGCAAGGACTCTGTTTTAATCTGCTACAGCTTGAATGTTCAGTTTTTGTTTCAATCTAGACTTTAGGGAAATAATTAAGTTTGTTTGTATTCTACTTCTCTATCTCTACAAGGAATCTGGTATTAAGTCTAAATTCCAGTCAAAGTATCAAGCCATCAGAACCCGGCAGTGAGGTGTGCTGGGAATATTTTGAACAAATTGAAAATTCCCATTAAATGCAAAAAAAATTTCAGACTTGGGGCCGTACACTTCATAATTTTGTGTTGATTCATTGAATAGTATCAGTTGGGAAAAAAAGACGATTGATTATTCTACTGAGTTGAAAGAGTTGGGAAAGGTTAGGTAAAAAGGTCGAACTGAGTATGAAACACTTTATGTTGATGTGCAGATAATTTACACTGACACCAAACATATTTGGTGGGTTTTTTTGCCTAATTGGTCATTCCAAGAATTCCTGTTCCATTTTATGTAAATCATGCCCCTCACTTCCTCATGTCCCTTCTGCTTGCTCAAGAACTCGTTCAGTTCTCTCATGTTAGTGAGAATTTTCAGATCAGCATAAGGAACACATAGGATCATCTGGGGAAAATACTCAGAGCAAATCTAAACTATTGAGAGGCTAAAAGTAAGAATTAGGTGAAAGATAAAAAAAATTAAAACAATGAGTGCATGACAAAACACGATGCAGACAAACATAGCAAAGATACTGCTGCCACATAAAAAGCTGACGTATTTATGTCAGAAAATAATGCATTTCTTTTCCATGTATATACATACATGCAAGAGAAGCAAATTACAGGTAGAGATATGCAGGTACACCATGAATATTGATTTCCAATAGAATCAAGTCACTTGAAATGAGCAGACAGGAAGGAAATAAATCCCTGCTTTTCACAATCAGTTAATCCTTAGTAAATTCATTAATTTTTAAAAAGGAAAAGAATTATATGCAGAATTATGAATCTCAAATGGCAGTGGTGTTTCCTGAACAAACCAGTTACTGTTAGTACTTACTATGGTAAGAGACCATTAGAAATTAATTTTTGAATTAAAAACTAGAAGGCGGATTTGCAAGACAATTGAACAAGGTAATTTCTAACAAGGACAGAATGTTTCCTGTATTTGTTCCAATAAAATAACAGCTTTTCTCTTGGCTGTTTCAGATTTATAAAGAGCAGAATGAATTTTTCTGCATACATATGAAATACTGGCATTTTGATGAGGCAATGGGAAATTTATATTTACCGAATACACTGTCTGAATATTTCTTCCTCCACCTTTTTTCTCAATTAAAAATTCATGTTGCACTTAATTGCTCAATTTGCCCAAAGTGTAATAAACAATTGAAAAAGCCATTGAGTACCACATAACAAATACATTACTTAGCATGATATGACAAGAAATTACTGGCCCAATTAGTGACACAGATCCTTTTGTGCAAGGTAAGAAAAAGAAGATATCCCTAATGAAAATAAGGTGCTCTGCAAAGGAAAAGCACAATCTGTATGTATTGTACACTTTGAAGTCTAGGAGTGTCTCCTGGGAAAACTGAAAATAAGGCACCAAGCAAGTTACTGATTAAAGCCATTTACTTCCATGACATTTTGTGGCTGTATATTGCCAGGGTGTATTAGGAAGATACAGTATTATCAGCTGTCCAGGGAGAGTGTTGTTTGAAAAACTTAGAAAAGATTGCAGGGATTATAATGTAAACTACAGTTTTCCCCCATAAAATGCTGCTCCTAGTGTGAGTAATCTCTTGGTTTACATGCACCATGATTGCTGTTCCTTATCCACTCTGCAGAATCAAAAGGAACTTTGAGGGACACTCTGCTGTGATGTGCTGAATGTATCCAACATCCAGAAAAGTCCCTCAGAGTTAAAAGCATTTGACTTTTCCCAGAAGACACCCAGTACCTCACAGAATCAGATTCAAAGGGAAAATGTTAAAGATCCAGGAAAAAAAAAAAAAAAAAAAAAAAAAAAAAAAAAAAAAAAAAGAAGAAAGCTTACTTGAAAGGAAAGTGTGGCTGGAAGGTCCAAGAGCTATAAATCAGAGCAATTAAATTCAGTGGCAATGCTTCTCTCACTTAAAGGGTTTTGCAAGAACTACAGTGCCTTGAATGGCAGTTTTGCTGCTGTGGTGTAAAATTTGAAATGTGTTTCACAGTCAGCTTTTTAAAGATACTGCTATGTGCACTAAAATCCACAAAATATGGAACTTCAGTTTTCCCCAGCATCTGAGTATTTATAAGATCTTTCTTTATGGTATTTCTCCTCTGGTCTGAGAAAGAAGAATTATAAATCATCTGCTTCAGATTATCTCTAGTCTTTTATTAAGCCACTTGAGGGATATTTCTATGGTTTGGAGTTCAGCCACTAATAAGGACAACGTAAATGAGGACAGTACCAAATATTAGTACATCCTCAGACTGTCACCTTCACACTGTAGAAAAGCCCTTTAATGCAGGAAGCTGCCAGTGTGGAATTTCTTGGATTTAAGAAGAACTACCCTTCTGATGAGCAAAACCCAGTCCTATGTGCTACTCTGGATGGATCTCTGTTTATGTCAGATCTGCAAGATACCTGTAGCAATGACAGACTGCACCCAAGGATGTCTCTGCAATAAGCCAAACACATAAACTCAACTCAAAGTTTACTTCACAAGTTCTATCTTCACTCTGGTTCCTTTTTCAAGCTTTCTCTGCAAAAACAGGTAGAAGGAGAAGACGACAAGCAAAGCTTTGGGCAGTCACTTTTGTTGCAGTTAACTACCACTGCACTTTACTACTCTTGCCCAGATTATGAGCCTGTTAATTTTGAAACTATTTAAAAGTACAGTGTTTAGCAGACAAGTTGGAAAAAATAAGTCTGCTAACGACACCTGCATTTATTTTACACCAGCATAATTTCACCCACTAGACAGGTATGACACCAGATTAACTTCAGAAGAAAATCTCTTTCTAGTTCTTGTTTGGTTTTGGTCTTCTGAAGGCCTGATTCTCTATAATTGTGTATAGCACTTAATTCTAAGGAATCTATCATAAAAGCCTCTGATACTTGCAGGTAATTAAATCCATATATCAATTTACCCTGACTACATTAGAAAAGGAAAACTACCCATCCCGCTGCCTAACTCAGCAGTAGCAGAAGAGCACGGTAACACCTTGAGTTGGAATGCAAACCTAAAAACACATCTGTAAATTATCCTGTTAACAGAGATCATCCTTCTTGTAGCTCAAGCAAAGAGCACACAAAGCTAATATGTAGTGAGTGCACAATGTAAACACATCACATATGCTTAATATCAATGAGATTTCACTGGCACAGAATGCGTTTGAAGCATGCTGAGAAAACTAAGGGTGTCCCACTAGCCAGGCTTTGTAAAGGAAGCAAGAACCCAATAAATTTTCCTTGGAAAAGTGGCCAGCTATGGCTAAAGGCATTCATCTTCCTCATGATCATCCTTTTCTCCTGTCATTAATCAATAGGAGAAGAAAAAAAGGGGGGTGGGCAGGATGAGGAAATCTTCACATTATCTCACAAGTGAACAGAAAACTGTAGGAAGCTTAATTTCACACAGTTATACATCTACATAGAGAGATTTGGGAAGTCCATGTGTGCTACACTGAATTTTTTAGGGAATACATTCTTCTACATTTTAAAGTAGGTTAATTAGAATAAGATGAAAGAATAAATTCATGTCTGTTATTCTCCATTCCTTTTCTATATATACCTACATGCTTTATGTATGCCTGCTCGTTTCAAACAGATAAAGCAGATGCATAGTGGGCAGATTTTTCACTTGTCTTGGTGGCTGTGTCTGCTTTGTTGCCAACTGGGGACCAGTTCAGACTTTTTAGAAAGTTACTTTTTACTTTCCTATAATATATATTGTGGTTTTGTAGATACTGTCTTTCTTGTTATGCTGCTAGAACACCTCCAACGTTATTCTAAAAAACTTCTTCAGATGTTTTCATGACATATCTGACTTTTTTATGCACAGGTGTACTTTCCCCACTCTGGAAAGCAGGACTAATATTTTAACCTGAGAGACCTACATTTAAGCACATTCACCATCTCAGAGAACAAGGGCCCTAAAAGTCACTCTTAGGATATTCAAGCTGTTATATGGTTTACACATATCAATTGAAACAGAGAAATAATATATTGTATATTAACCAGGAAACATAGCTCAGTTTTAGTGGTAACTACTATACCACTACTAATAATAGTCACTGCTACAGAAAAGTGAGAGTAGCTGTCATTCTCTCCTATTTTGTATGCAGTTCAGCTTCATCAAGATAGAAAATGATCTGATTATATTTAATTACTAATCCACTGTACAAATAAAGCCACATATTCTAAATATTAATATTGTTAAACAGTATGAGAAAAATAATAAACAAACTCACTAAAAAAAAACCCAGAAGTGAGAAAAATAATAAAATCATGCCATTAAAAACCCCAAGCTACTGTACATTCAGGAAAATTAATTTATGTGGAGCTGGCTTACACATTTTTGAACAACACCTGTTCAAAATGCAAAGGCACAAGAGTACTCTATATTTATCAAATGACTTCATGAAATATTACTGTATCATACTTTTAATTAGCAAACTCTGTGCAACAGATTTAATGATATACAGTAACTCCACACTCACATCCAGTCTTATGCATGATTTAACAGTCTACCAAACAAACCACACAGAATTTCCAGGTTTTTTGTTTTCTTTTTTTACCTTAGTGAAAGAGAAATGAACTGTTCTGCCTCCTAGAAAAAGACAACACACTAAAGCTACAAAACCAGGGGCTTTTGGTGCTACTGATTAAGACAAAATTAACACAAAAATCACAACATACTCCCTTCCTACTTATGGCAAACTTCCATTTGCATCCTTTTATTCTTGGTGGGGTAGAATGGGGGCAATAGCAGAACTGAAGAGGATGCCACAGATCGTGAGTGATGCTATATGAAGAGTGTTGCTGAAATAAAACCATTTTAAAGCTGAAAGGTTCTTCTTCTTTCAAACTCTAAAAGATTGCAGGCTGCTTTTACCCACAATCTATTGCATTAAATTCTTCTAGAGAGGACTTAGCCACATCTTCCTTAGCCGTGAGTGTGAATATCTATTCAAATATATCAGTCTGATAAGGTTTTCATTCAAGATAAAAGGGAGTTGGTTAGATCCAAGGCCATGGTGAAGACTGAAATGAAGAACATTTCAGATTTATGATATGTGCTGCTCAAACTCTATTTCTATAAAACAAGCAGAAAATTTTGGAATGAATGAGACTCCTCAGTAATAGCTAATCTTAATACTGCAGTGCAATAACAGGATCAGCAGATTTCTGTTAACTGAGATCCCTAATCCTTGCAACTCAGAAAGAATATAGGTGCTCACAGTTTCCCAGGCATGTCCTTCATGCTCCTGCTCCTCTAGAAACCCTCCATGTCCTTCAACTGCTTTCAGTTAAAAATGACACAGTGCCATTACAGCACAGTCCTTGAAAGTCAATGCACATTCTTCCTGAAAGGAGGAAGAAACTGACCCCAGATTACGTATTCAAAATGTTGTGGGGTTGTGAAAATATTGAAGGAATTTTCTTTTTTCTCTTTTTTAGGAAAACAACATTTTCTGTTGACTTGGGTAGCTTTTAGAGTAATCACTTCATAAAATCCTGCTTCCTGTTCCCCTGCCTCTCTCCCCAACCACCTCATACAAAGTCACATACATCATCTCATTAAAATATGGGTCTACGTTAGAATTTGATAGCTAATCAACATTGCCTAACTCTACTAATAATAATGATTAAGAACCAAATCAGTTTATTTCCTTTGAAAAAGGTTATTAACACTTTTAGACAAAATTCTGAAAGGACATCATCAAGCCACCTACAGAATTGATTTAGACACTTGGCTATATGCATTCCTGTATTATACATTAGGTTTCTCTACAGAGTTTTTTACCAGCACTTAAAAATTCACACACCTTGTGGCATCCAGAAACCCTGCCCCGCACGGGGTGAGGCTACTGATGGCCATATGGCTTTTGATCCCTTCAGAAAGTGGGTGCAGTCCACCCAGGTTTCCCATGTAGACACATCCTCTGACTCCCCAGATGACTTCAGCACTTTGGAAAACTCTATCCTGTGCCAGAACAGGTCAATGCAATGAACCAATAAAGCAGCAAATTAAATGGGGCATCTGAAGCATCCTTTTGAAACTGAGTGAATGAGCCTCAGCACCTCTTTTCTTCTAAGGTGGGTTCAGCTCTAATGGAGAGAGAGACTCCCTACTGATCTTGTTGGGCAGCTGAAGGCGCAGAGCTAAGAGGGAGGTTTATACATTCAAAAAAGGTAAGAAAGGTAAAGGGGTATTCCTAAAGACAAGAGCTGAAAACAAGAGATGGAATAACAAAGTGAAGCAAAGAGAGGAGTGAAAAGAAGTTAGGGCTGGTCAGGAGCAAACAAAAATGCAATAGGTGTGAGAAAAAAATAGGCATTGGAAAAGGAAATACAGAAGCTAGGAGATGAAAAGAGACAGGAAACAAAAAAAAAAAAAAGCAAGCAATCTAGTTTTAAGAGGCACTCTATTGGGATTTCTGCAGACCATACAATAACTCCACAGAGTTGTCCTTTAGGATCTTGATCCAAAGATTATTACTTTGAGTCTAATGGGCTTTGGATTAGGGAAGAGCCCCAGAGCATAAATTTATTTATATCTTCATATATAATTCAGCTCTGTCTACCAACTGCAACATGAACTGTGTACAGAATTTAAATAGTTCATTTTTTTGAACCTGGCCACTTGTATACAAAAATACTATCTGGCAAAGTTAAGTTTATGGTTGGATTCCATGATTTTAAAGATCTTTTCCAGCCTAAATGATTCTATGAGTCTATGAAATTCTTACCCCATTTTACTCATCCCTGTGCACCACTGGATCAGAAAGGCATCTGTCTCAGATTACATTTTGATAAACTCACCCACTTGAAAAAAAACTCTGATCAGGAGTTACATCCAGCTGGTGAAACAGCCTCATGTTTCCCTAAGACATCTCAAATCAGCCCGTTCTACGGTGAATACATCCACACAAGTAATGAGTGAAACACAACAGCTGAAAAAAATTACTGATAGTAGGATCCTTAGCCAACATGCAGAGTATAAAAACGCTTTAATGTTCTATTTATAAGCTGTGCCTCTGTTCTTACAGAATACATTAAATAGGCTGGCATTTAAATTGAGTGCCTTGGGGGAGACGCATCTCCTGAAGCATTTAGTCACCTACATTAAGAAACAAGACTTCTCCCCAGTTTAGCAACAGGTTTTATAAATATGGGAAAATTCTTTATGGATGTATTTGTTAAAAACACGAGATCTTTTTCACACCTGTAAAAGGCATTTAATAATCCCTAGGGAGAGGTTTTGCAGTTTCAACAAGTAAGGCATCATATTTGCTTTAAGTGGAATGGTAAGCAATTCCACTTGATCTTCTTGAGTTTCTTTAAAAAAAAAAGAAAAAAAGAAAAAAGATGCTCTTAATTAAGCCTACAGTTATTATAAATCAATGGGGTGACATGAAAAAAATACTACTTACTAATTAAAAAAAAACTAATTGGACGCAGAATGTGGGCAGACTGTTGCAGCGTATATGCAACCAATCTCTAGGGAAAAAATGTCCAGGGTAAACACTTTAAAATTAAAGTTTTCTGATGACTGAATGTTTATTCCACATAAATAAGCTCTCCTTGTTGATAGCCTCATTTTTTCTTAAATGTAACGATCCTCATTTTTTTTTGAGCACTGCAACTGTCAAAATATTATTACACAACTCAGAGAAAATAAATGTATACTGTTTGATTGTGACCAAGATTGATTTGACCCTGATGCTGCTACTTTTGGAAACCAATTTTCTTAATCACATAGTCCTCTTTATGAAACAGCTCATTTATAGATTCTTCTCCTTTTGTAAATGGAGGCAAGGTCAGCTACTCTCTAGCACAATATATTCCACTCTGTCCAAGCCTAAGACAGGAGGACTGAAAGAAAATTCACTCTATGGAAAACACATTATACACCCCATTTCAATAGTGCATTATACATCAGTGTTTCAATATATTAAATAATCTAGATGATATAGTGGTCCATATTATGTATTCATTCCCCTGCAGCAGTTTCAGATTCTGTTCCCCAGAATAATGTAATGCCACTCTCAGTTCTTGTCCTGCATCACTTTATTTCAGCTCATATTACTTCATTCTACATATGGCTCTTTATTATGGCAGTGTTACAATATGTGAATCACCATAACTGTGATATCCTGTCAATATCTATCGAGTGATAGGTCCCTTTCCTTGTGTAAAATTACAAAATGAGCAAAACAAAATGTTACAGGGTTGCCGAGTGCACCTTCAACACACAGTTCAGTAGCTGGGTTATCACCTGACTTATATTGCTCACCTTCAGAGCACACATTCATAAAGCAAACAAGATGTAAACTGTTGCATGTGAAGTAAAAATATTTTAAGAGGAACTGATTTCTGCAAGCATTCTTCAAAAGTAAGTATCAGAGGCCAGTGTTGCCATATGTTAATAAGTAGGGAATAATCTATGAATAATTATTGCATAAATAACCAGGACCTCATTACAACTATGAGTCATGGAATATGAATTAATTGAACGAATCTTTTGGTAGTAATACGCCTTGGGGTCTTGTATAAAAGACCACCTTTCCTCCGACAGGAATAATTTCCTGAGCCACAGTTTCTTCTGGAGCCACTGTGAGCAAACTGGTGCTGAAAAATACAATGCCTGGCAAGGATTGAAGAAAGGAGAAAAAGGGCAAAACCTGGTAAACTGGAATAGAGTGGATAAAGAGCCATAGAATCATAGAATGGTTTGGGCTGGAAGAGACCTTAAAGGTCATTTAGTTCCAAATTCCCTGCCATGAGAATTTGGCATGGAACTAGACCAGGTTGCTCAGGGTCTCATCCAGCCTGATCTTGAACACTTCCAGGGATGAGGCATCCACAGCTTCCCTGGGCAGCCTGTTCCAGTGCTTCACCACCCCCACAGTAAATCTAGGCTAAATCTCCCTCTTTCAGTTTGACCCCATTACTCCTGGTCCTATCACTACAGTTCCTGATGAAGAGTCCATCTCCAGTTTGCTTGCAGAACCCCTTCAGAAACTGGAAGGCTGTTATGGAGTCTCCATGCAACTAGAATTTCATTCATCCACCTAATTAACTGATGAACAGTTTTTGGCTCAAAGTCTCCCCCATTCAAGTGGGGGAATGCTTAGTGACTTACCACAGTAATTTTTTTGTAGATTTGCAGATGGAATAAAAAAGGGAATCTAAACATTTTTGTATTCCTTTTCTTATCTTTATCTCCCAACTCCTGCCTGCTGAAAACAGTTTCTAAAAATGCTTGAGAAAGAGAAGGCTGATGTAGCCCATTCTAAACCCAAACTCCTCTGCAAATATAAATGGGATTTCAGCATAAAATAAAGTTTTGCAGCTCTCAGTCTTCCAAGTCTATACAGTTCAGTTCTCACCAAGAGCAGAGATTAATTAATCTAGCTAGAGTCTTCCATTTTGGCAAACTTCTTTTGGAGAAAAAAAGCTGTTATTAGCTTTACGTACTTTTAATTACAAGTTTAAGAGATGATTAAAGACAAAGGGCATTTCTCAGATCCTTCAGGTTTTTTTTTAAATAACTAAATCTTTGATTAACACACATTTAAAGGAAAATGATTAATCACATTTAAAGGAAAATGATTAATCACAGTCAAGACACTGTCAATCTTAGGCTAATTCCCATTTTTACTAACACTTTTATGCAACGAAACCTACTGTACCAAAAAGCTAAGACTGGCTGGACTAGCAATTAAATAGCTTCACCAACTTTTCTAAGGTGGCTCATGCATTTCACATTCCAGTTCTTTCAAAAAATTATCTAATCAAGTTAGCAGACAAGAATTGTCTACTAAAAACATAAACCACCACTCAACCATAGTCATAGTTCCACAATAGGTCAACAGACAGTATTTGTACAGGAAAGCAAGAAAAGAACAGACATAGTTTATATTTATTTAGTTAGTGTATTTTGAACCAGCAAGACCGACTATTTCATAAATCTGCACATGTCCTTCTGTGCACGTGCTTAATTCATTTAAGGGAGCTGGTTTCAGGATACATCTAGAAAAGAATAAAAAAGGGTTTACCTTCTTGTGTTTTGTAAAGCTGTTTTGTAAAAGTGTTCCCCAATGAACTGATGGAGATATCCGAAACAAGTAGCAAATACTTTTACTAAAAGTTACCACAGAAGTTTTTCTTCCTGACACAAGGAACCTCCAAGACTGAAGTTTGCTTTCTGAAAGCTCCCCTCACTATTTAGGCATGACTAACACTAAGTGTCATTGTCATGACATTGAGATGGGACATGCAAGGGTACAAAAGAAATTCATAGCATTAAAAATTCTATCATTTCATGTTCTGTGCAATGTCCCTGTTTTTCCCCTTATTGCCATCATGGTGGGTGCTAAAAGGTACTAAACTATTTCACTATAAAATACAAATTCAAATATTCTTATATTTTTATAGCACACAATCGTATACTCTATTTTCTTTTACAGAATAGCTAGCCTGGTTTTTACAACAATAATTGGCCATAGAGGATACTACCTCTATCACCTACCATTTAATCTAAAAAAGGAGGTGGAAAATGTTAGTGGAGAAAAAGGGACAAAGAAAAGAGGCCATTCCAGTTACTTTTGAAGTAAGAAAGGTAAAGGTTTGAAGGATGAAACCTGCAGTTTCAGCAGGTTTGGGACTGGATATTTGGGTCCAAATGAGGCACCTGAAAGGAAAAAGCAAGAACTTCTCCTCTGTGAAGAAGTCAGGCTTCCTGATAGAGCTGAAATATCTGCTGTCCAGACTGAGCACAGGAGCAGAAATGGATCACGTATAATTAATCCCCTTTGTCACTCTGTCATGTCAAATCTGCAACCCTGAGTATTAAAGAATCATTTAAACACAGGGATCTGGTATCTTTCAAAAGTAAACCATCACTTACTATAGGAAAATTTATTTTAAAACTTGTACATACTGTGCTCTAGTAGTCATACAGCCCCAGCTCTTGTTACATGAGTGTAGACTTAGATTGCAACCATCAGGTACCAATTCCAGTTAGATTTATATCCCAAAAATTAATTTCACCTAAAAAGTACCTAAAAAGCATTTATGATTTTTGATGTGACAGTTATAGCTTAAGACAAGATTGCACCTGCAGAGAAAAGATGAGGTTGCAACTGCAGTGGAAAAAAACAATGCAGAGATGTTCAGAAAAAGCACAGGAGGAATGTGACACATTTTATAAGATCCTGGGGACGATTTCCACCTGTCTGGGTGAAGCTGAGGCAGCAGAGGATCTGCCATGTTCCCAACAGGTCAAGTGGACTGTGCTGCACTGAGTCCACCTTGTGCACTCAGGGGAGCTTCTTACCCCAGCAGTTATCTCACCTCTGATTCCTATGGCCTGAACCCTTCTCCAGGGACCAAAGGATGTAACAGCTTTTGATGAAACTATCGAAGATCTGAGGCTGAAGCAGCAGCAGGGCACTTAGCAGTTTTTCAGGCAGCAGCCATGAGCGGATGGTACAGTCTTAACCACATCTATTCATGTCCCTCTCAGGATTTACTACACCTGGATCTAGGTCATATCACCTCACTGACTATCACCTACACCTTAGCATAAGCTCAGTAAGAAAGAATCTTCTCTAAAGCCTTAATATGTGCAGAAAACACCTGTGTTTATGAAAAACAATGGTTCGTACCAGAGTACAGCAGTATCTGCTACCATGAGGAAATCCATCAAAAATTATTATCTAGTTTAGGACAAAGCAGCATTTTATAGACCGTAAGTGTAACTGGAACACACATAACTTATTCCAATTAGCTGGAAGTCCTGACATAGCAGGTGGCAGCAGTGCATCCATTACTATAATGTGGAAAATATACGGTGCATGGCAACAGGCAGTTGTATTTGTCTTGATTATGGAACCTGGAAACAGCACTTTCTATCCTATCTGCTGTGGAAAAATCATTTTTTCTGACCCTCGAATGGAAACGAGCCTTTAACAACGTACACAGGTGACACTTTCATGTTTCTTCTGCTAAATGAATATCAGGGCTATGAGTCTTCTATGGACACTTAAACACCCATTACAAGAGAATTTGATTGTGAACATGAAGTAGAAAAAAGTCAAAAAAGAATTTTAGGTTATACAGGCACTTAGAAATCTCCCAAGCTAGAGGAGGGAGGATGAAAAGATCTTTCTTACCACAGTGCACAAAGCAACAGTAGTGCATGCACTAAGAGCACATGTGAAATTATAAACCTTTGTCTCCCTTCTGGAAACAGTAATTATTTGCCATTATTGCTCTGAACCTAGCTGCAATTACAGATTTCCCTCTAGTCAGATCAGCCATAGGAGAGCTGGATCTAAACTCAGCCTGTCTTCTCAAACATGCCTATGTATCAATGGAAATTATATGAACACAGCAGCTACTTCATCATTCCCACCGCAGATGCCTAAAATATGAGAGATCAAACATGACTAACCAGATTCATGTTTTACTATATTCTATTGCTAGAGGGAAAAAAAAAAAAAATAAAAGCTTGTTGCAACTGGAAATGAGAGATTCCTGCACAGTCAAACAAGACATTAAAATCTCTGAAGAAATAATAGCCTGATGCTGTTGCTGACCCTCTGGCTTAGCCATGTTTTAAAGCAGTGGATGACACTGTTGCAAATCCCTGACCTAAGAGCAATACTTGTAAATCCCTTTTCAAATAATAATTACAGAATATTATTCCTTATCCATTAATTCATGAAATATTTTACTCAAGACTGTTACCAGCCCTACAGGAGGCAGAGAGGAATTTTTAATTTACCACTGGGGAGCCTGAGAAAAATTGGCAGTAAAACTAACTCCCCACTCCTGCCCTGGTCAAATACTCCATGTGAATACAGGCGTGCAATTACTTGGGACACACAGAAAGCTGAAATCACCCCTCTAGATACAAGGACAGCTTTTGAGATAAGACACAGGTAAAAAAAGTCTAATTGTTAAGGATACAGGAGATCAAACCTGGCTCATTAAACATTGCAATGGAATTTCTACCTTAGCTATCTTAATAATTGTCTTATTGTCTTAATGCTTGCAATGTATGGGCATGACTGAAGACTGGTCTGCTTCAAAAAGCCCATAATTTTGAATCCAGCATAGGTTGCCAAAGATGACAGGTGAAGACAGCTGAAGGTTTATAACGCAACCAGGGAACTGGGATCACTGGTGATGAAACTGGGGTATAAAACCTGGTATGCCCACACGATCCCATGGACAGTCTGCCTCTTCTGCAGACTCCGCCCTCCTTCAAGGCTCCTAACTCATCACATTTACCGTGCCAGAAAATGACTGATTTGGCCCTTATGTAGGTGTGTTTTCAGAAAAGCATATTTATGTAGGAGGCAAAGCACTACTTTCTTCTCTCAATAAAGAATTATTGGTAAAAGGAAAACAAAAATTATAAATGTTTTTCATTTAAAGTCATCTTCTCTGATAGGGACTGGATAAAAGACCAGAAATTCAAAGTATAATCATTTTATTTCCCATGCATGAATTAGTATATGGGACAGCTAAATGCCAGCTGGTATCATCATCATGCCTACCAAGTTAAAGCACATTGTTCTGTTATTCTTACTAACCATTTGTGGGGGGAATCTTAATTCTGAAAGCAAAAGTGACCTGTCAAAAATACTCTGTTATAAGAAATTTTAAAAGAAGAGACAGGAAATGTTCATGCATATTGTCCATTTAAACAAAAAAAGAAAGACAATGCTGCAGAAGATAAGAAAAATTATGCATAAGTAGAGGTCCATGCTAACTTTCAGCAAGGCTTTAGCCTGTTGTTTTCATTTATAGTTAAGATACAAAGACATTTTAATTAAATTAGCATTTATATAGAGACTTCTTAAATTAATGGAACATTTAAGAAATACCCAGCATATAAAATGACATCCTTTAAATTGCTAAAATACCTGGATAATATTTCAGCGTGTGTAGCTTTCACTTCAGGGATAATTCATTTGGCTGTCTGGGCTACAGTGTTTACCTTACACATTTTTTATCCACTAAAGACTCTACTGCTACATAAGATTCCCAGGAATATAAAACAAGCGAGGCCCTTTGTCTCCTTTCTTAAATTAAACAGGACTGTCCATATCTTGTGAGGCATTAGCTCCCCTCCCCAGCTGCCAGGATGTTGGTCAGGCTGGAAGGAGAGCTGTAGCTCCCTGACAGACCAGCAATGTTCTCCTGGCTCTGGAGTTTGTGACAATGAAGAGGAAGTTTTATCCACTGGTCCAATCACACCTTGGTTTAGATAACTCTCACTGACATTTGGAGAGTGCTGCGTCTGCAACAGATCTGCCAGCACAAATGCTTTGAAAAGCAACATAGACACCAAACCAAACTGGCAACCTTCCTGGAAGGTATGGTCATGAAACACTGCAAAATACAGCTTCCAGCTGTCTCTGTTAGGAGAGGATCTGACCTAGGTGTTTCTGGCACTAGTGCTAGAGCACAGTCAGCATCTTGCCTCTGTATCTCTGGGTACAGGCACACCTCAGGGCCAGGCCCGATGAAAAGACCTGAAAGCCAGGGCTTGGCAGCACCTTGAGCTGGTGAGGACATGGCTCATTCAATCACTATGAACACAGGATGCAGAAACTTCATACTACGTTAAAGTTTACCCATATTTCATTTTTCATTTTCAGAATAGCTGAGTAATGATGTCAGAGAGACTTTATTGTGCATAATATCACTGCACTAGTCAATCTGCCAGTCTGTGTATATTGAAATTACACCTAAAACAGGTTTACTGGCCAAAATACAACAGTTTGAATCAGCAACACTGTGTGCCAGTGATGACACTACCTAAAGACCCAAATCTGAAACACAAAGGACAAGCAGGGAACTGGAGAGTCCTCTTCTCTCAAATTTGTTAAAATCTTAGATTCCACTTCCTAGAAAACTACTAGTAAGATATGAACTTACTGAGAAATTGTAATTGTTTTTTCCCCTACCACAATTTAATACACTTTATCAGATAATTAAAATTGCAAAGCTGCAAGGTAAATGTTCGACAGGGTCTTTGGCTGACTGACTGACTGCAAAAGAAAACATAGAGGCAGTGATTTAGGATTAAGATGGAATGGCTGAACGTGGCAATACATCCTGACTTCTTTAAAAGGGTTACCTATAAATATTAGATATACACCAATGCATTTTAACTACTATACCTTCATTGTGCATATTTAACTCCTTGACAATTATGCAGTATAGCTCAGAACATTTGGATTGATGTCTCTGCTGAAATCAAAACGAAGAAACCTTTTATATATAGCTAAGTACTGTCCAAGAATATTTAATGGGCTCCAATGAAGATGTAACCAGGGTATATCTAAGGTAATGGAATAAGCTGTCCTCTAGCTCTGTTTATTAGGAAATACATCATTATTAAATCTTAATCCATTCCATAAGAAAGTAAGCAAAGGAGGAATAACTGCAGCAAGACGAATAGCCTTATTAGAAGAAGATCTAAGAATACCTTTATTTCAAAATTGGATTAGAGGTATAACAGACTGTGCCACATAGCAGAAAGAGGTCTGTGCCATTTATCAAGGAATCTAAAATTTGATAAAATGCATGTGTGTGCAGAAAGATCGTTTCATAAACACATTTAAGTGAATATGATACAATAAATTGAGCCTATGGACATGTGCTGAATAATTATTTATGATAGCAGTAAAACGTGATGGTGGCATTTATTATTTCAGGGTTTTCTCCATGACAGGTAATGGGTTTTTTTCCTTTCTAATTATGATTCAGTGCTGTGTCTTTATTTTTAGTTTTTCTACTGCATGTATGCACCGAACATATACTGTATGAAAAAATAACATTTTAAAAGCGCCTCAACAAAACTAAAAACTTAATGCCACACTGCAGATCTAGAGTCTGAGAAAACACCTTTGTAGATGAGAGAATGCAACTTGACCTAGTACCTCCAAGAGCTACTAAAATTTCTCATTAACATTATGTTTCTATTAGAAAAGAGTAATGTTCCCTGATTTCTCATCTCTTCCTGCTATGAGTGAAGAAAGTTATAAAGATGCCAAAAAAACAGAAGGACACTGATTAGAGTTTTATGCCCAGTAAACCTTGCTCTGAGAACTAAACAGACTCCATCAATGCAGATATTTTGTAGTGGACAAGTTCCATCCAGAACACTTTGATGCATACTGTTAGTGTGCACTCATCCATTGGACTCAGTAAAATCTGGACTTTCAGGGACAATCTTCAGCCCCATCCTCTTGCAAATCTTATTTGCAGCCCCTCCTCTCTACAGAGATCCCTCATGCCAGTGTAATATGAAAAAGGATTTCAGTACATGGGGAACAGCTTATTAATTTTACACAGCTCTTGAGCTATTTTGAAACCTACCCTGGAGAGTACTGTCAGCAGTAAAGAGTGATTATTTCCTCAGCTTTCTTGTCTTTTTCTATTCAATCCATCTGCTTAGCACAGTGGGCTCATAACCTCTGACTGAAATTTCTAGATGCCACAATAATACAAATATTAAAACCTGTAACATTCACTAACAGAAGATATAAAAGACATGCTACAGGACATATTATTAAAAAAAAATTACGAAAGAAAGCTAATGCTGACCTTCCCTCTGTGACTCTTCATATCTGTGCGTACTGCACGTGGTAAATCAGATAGACTCACTGCAATCTAGAAAGCCTTGCCCAGGTCATTGTCACAAAAAATGGCCTGTGAAATCACTCTGATGAACTGCTAATTATGCTAACAGTCCTACGGTAATGAAAGCAACTAGTCCTTTTCAACGAAGCTGTCTTCATTGAATGAAATCCTCACCTCATTCACATTCACTCACAGAATTGAGAGAAAATACTTTCCCTACTGATGCCAACATTCAAACATCCAGAGCAATTACATGGAGAGGGAACTTTTAAACGGCAAACAGTGTCTGTAAAACAAAATGACACGAGGTGAAGCCACCAGTTCAAATTTCGACTCAATGCATTATGACTGCCCTTCTCACTTAATAGACATCAGATACCATGAGCAACTGGAATTAGAAGACAAGCACAGGCAACTGCCCCTCATATGGGCACAAAACTGTAAGCAATGATGGGGAGTTTGGAAAGATTTGACTTATACCAAAAGACAGGCAAACCTCATCTGTGAAGGCATGAGAGCTCAAAGTTTGGTGTTCTGGCACCCACAAAGATCAGTATTTTAACCCTTTTCTACATCTAAAATAATTATAATAGCTCTATAAAAATTAAAACAGATAACTGTAGTTACTCCCTGGGGAGGGGGTGAGGGAAACACAGACATTTTCACAGGGAGAAAAATGTCTGTTTTTCTTAAAAAAGGTATGCTGTCTGCTCAGCTCATTTTCCTTTTCTTTGTCCCCTCTCTCCTGTCTTTGCATACTCCTTTTTCTGTTATGGTTTTTTTTCCACTTGTCAGTTCTGTGAATCCCACAGTGTGACCTACACAGCAAAGGAAGGAAGAGTGGTATTTGTTCAGTAACTAGCACGTTGTTTTAATGCTCCTGGATCTTAGCACAACACAATGGAATGAAACAGCAACACAGAACTCGAGCTTTTCATTCCTTTTCCCATTCCAGGCTGCTGTGTGACTTATGGATAGATGCTTTTCACGTTTAGCTAGGCAAAGCTGTGTGCATTCCTGGGAAAAAACCGGATGGCTGTTCTTTAACAAGCACAAGCAAAGGCAGAGCAGAATAATCCTTAACCTGTGCTGTGCTGGTTTTGGTTTGACACGCAGTGGTGGGAAGAGCACTGCCCAAGGAATTGCTCACAGAGGGATGACTGAAGCCTGGCATACGCTGAGCCAGCATGGAATCTGCTCTAAGCTGTGCCAATGGAGAGCAGAGTGTTACACACTCTGGCCATGCCCCAGGTACGGCGCTTACATCACGGGCAAGTGCACAGGAGACACAGGGGGAATTTTCAGGTGGCCAATCTGGCCACTGTGTGATTTCTTTGAATCATTCAAGAGGAGATGAACGCAAAGCTGATTCACTGCGTCTCAGCTCCTCTCTGTGAAACAGGAAAAACCATTCCAGACAAACCTGTGCCAAGATAGGCAGCAGTGAGACACCAGTGCATATGCAGGACAAGGGTTAATGCATGTGCCACTTTTCCACATGAAAGAAACAGAGTTTTTTTAGCAATTTACACTAAGACTCATTTAGCAATAATGACTGCTCATTTTCCCCCACTGATCTTCCTTTTCTTCCAGACTATACTTTGTCAATTAATTGACCCCTACAGAAGACAAAAGTACCATCACACACTGTATGCACATGCAAATTTATTCCTAGATTACATATAATTTTTTTTTTTTTTTAGTTTTTCTTCCATTTCAAGTAATTACACTTGGAAAATGAAAATAAGGAAGAGAATGATTATCAAATAACCAGCTGAGCTCAAGTTAATGACTTGAAACAAACAAAAAATATTTGCAAAATCCTGACATATTTACTCACACCACAACTGCTATGACCAGCTTAGGATAAGTCTTTCTCACATCTCCAGTAGTGACCTTGCACTGAAACACTGACATTCATCCCTATCCCAAATGCCAGCAAACCAATATAGGATACACTGATCTCACTGAAACCACCTTTCCAAAGTCTGTAAGTTCCCTAGCATGCAAATTTTATCCTACAAGAACAATGAACAGATAGGATCTCGGGGCTCTCCAGGTGAGTCACTTGTGATTTATATCAGCATCAATAACTGCCTCTATTGCTATGTAGAAGATATATAACTTTTTTTTTTCAAATTTAATTATTTACCTTTGCTGACCTGAGGCTCTTTGAAGCTAAGCTTCTGCACACTTATGTGGGAGCTGCATTTTCATTTAGATAATCGTAGAACTGGCAAAACCACTGCCAGCTACTACTGAAATTTAAGTGTCTGGGTTAGGCATTTATGGGCCACTGTTCTTAGCAGACCAATAACTCCTCTTATCTGCATGCTTAACTGTAGTTTTGCAATGTTTGCACAGTAAGAAAGTCAAACATCTCAAAATGAGATGTTTGTTTTTGCTGTTGTTACTGCAAAATAATGTTGTTACTATTCTTTCTTCACCAAGTTCTCCCTCTAAATGCCATACAGTGGATTTTACTACACTCAAGTCAGACAACAGCTAAAGCTGTCAGATTGTGCTGAGTGGTGAAAAGAAGCTTCATGAGCTAATGTGAGAAGATTCTACAGAAGTTAAAAACCATCATTACAAAAATTGTTCTGGCTTCAATCAATGTATGACTGGGTTTCTGTTAGAAGTCAGCACAGGCAAAATGTTCTTTTGGCCTATGTACCCTCATACATAACACCTTCTAGCCAACAATTTCTAACAAAACCGTATTGCAAGTTTCTTAGACTTAGGACTTGAAAAATAAGGTCTTCTAATTCATAAAGCATAATGGGAGCAGTCATACTCCCACAAATTCAGTAGAATTTCCAAGAAATAAAAAGTTGCTTGGAAAAACTTACAAGCAATAAAATAACTGTAGTCTTTACCCTCACCTTCACTTGCCCATGTAATGTTCTATTTAGCCTCACTTGAGATAAGAGATTGTTTAGGAAGAGGACATTCACAGCATTTCTATTTTTTTCAGGATAATCGACAGCAGTTTTTGAGAGCTGCTCTGAATGCTAGGGTTGGGGTGCATGCCCCAGGCAGATTTAAAATCCACAGCAAGGCAAACTGCAAACACAAACCAGCCTGAGAAGAGGATGAGTGGAAAGATGGGGCTTGGATGAGCGCCACAGAATGTTCTGACCAACTGGGACACCAGGATTTTAGGACGCATCCATTTAGACACAGCCAAAGGGGCTAATCTCACATCTGTTGTTTTGTCACAACTTCTAAACTCCTCTCTGTGGGCACTGACTATCGAAACCCAAAATAACGGCATGATTCAATTCATGCTCATATGTTTTCCATAAATATGGCAATTCATTATATTCGCTGAAAGCTCCCTCATAATTCTTGTCATGTGAAATAAAGTGAATACATCCACTAACTGCATCAAACATTTCAAAAACACACGTTTGCATTATTATTTGCAGTATTTTGTTCGCAGTTTAGGCAGCATTGTTTTAGGGAGGGACACCAGGGGCAGAAATGTTGTGTGCTTGAGACACATCATATCTGACAGAGGCAAAACAATTCAGGTCATGCAGTGGAAATTTTGGGCTTGACCTCAATAAAATCAAACCAGGCCTGGATCAACGATTAGAAACAGTGCCTTTTGTAGCACTCACTGCCTTCACATCTCTTCATCTCCACTGGTCAGCCAGGAGGAGCCAAGTCCGTGGCAATTTGTCCCCATCTCCTCTCCACCTACCTCCCAGGGCTCTAGAGCTGCCGTCACTGAGAAGCACAACCAACTCCAGTGATTCAGCAATGCAAACATGGATTAAGACTATATCTGATTCTTCTTCAAGGTAGAGAAACTTTCTCATGTTTTTTTTAAATTTCTCCAAGTCTAGTCATTCTCTGTTCTTCTTTATTTTACAAATGCAGATGAGCTGAATTAATTAAGTAAATTAGAGAAGCCCTATCTCAGTTGTAGATATGCAGGGATAAAAGAACACATTTAGAAAGCAGTAAACTTGCTTTAGAAGCTTGTTGGCATTTCTCTGCATGTAATAGCTGCAGTAAAAGAGAGCTAAAGAAAGAGTTAACACTTCTAACATTTTGGAGTAGTTGTCCAAGGGCGTTCCCTGCTAAGGCCCCCTGAATGCCAGAAGGATCTGAGCAAAGCTTCTGTTGTTGAGCCCTTGTCTCTCCATGTCTGAGCAGCAAGCTCTTCAGGATATACCTAGCCATGGATTTTAAAGGAATACTTGTCCTTATGCCACTTACAGTTCAAATATGCAGAGCAACAACAAAAACGTCTATGTACATTCCTCATCCCTCCAGGTAAACCCTGCCTCAGCTCCAACCTTGTCTGGCCTTCTGGGATTTAGGATCCCAGATACCATGTGCTTACGGTATATGCACACTTTCTTTGTCAACCAAGCCCAAGTAAAAAAGCTTTTTGACTCTTAGGCTACCTACAGTGCATAAGCCACTCATACCCTTAATCTGGGCTATTTTGGTGGATTTGACCATTTCAGTGCTTTCAGAAATTCAGAATTATTTTTCTACTGTGGTTCAATAATTGTGGGTCAGAGATGGTGACTTCTCCTAAGCATGGCGCTCTCCCTACCACCTTACCCCAGTCCCATGGAGTGACATCCAGCAGCACTATGTCTTTGCTCCTCCTTTCACACTTTATTTCACTGGCTCATTTTTTTCAGTCAATTAAGGGGGAAGGGAATAATTAATTCAGTTGTTCTGACCAGTTGCAACTATGGTTAATGAATATTGTCACTGAGTAGTTTTTTTAACATTTTCAACTCTTAGAGAACCTCTCTCTTTTCCAACTCACCAATGTGGACCATTTTCTCATTATCAGGGAACAACTGTGATATGAAAGAGCATGCATGTGCTTGTGCACAAATGTATATAAAGTCATGAGAAAGAGGCAAGGAAAGCCCTTCCAGACATCCATGTAGCTATGCAAAAGGAAAATAGTGTCTAAATGCTAAGTACATGGCCTATGTTTATTGCTTTTAATTTTATAGAACGGTGTTTTTATTTATAATAAACGTTTTTTCATCAAATTAGACTCTTCCATTCTCCTTATAATCACAGCTACATTCACAAGTCAGCTTATTATCACAGCGAGATCTATCAGCTCTGCCTACACTGTATTTACAAACTAGAAAGGAAGTTGTTAGCTTAGAAAAATGCATTACAGACACTGCGATAGACATGAGGACATCAAACTTAATCACAGAGAGATAAATTAACTGAGTCTGGGGAAAGACAAGAGAGAGGTCAGCAATGTCATCTTGATTACTCAGAAGGGTTAAGAACTATTGCAAACTTTGACCAAGGAAAGACAAAAGATAAACTTCAGTGAACTGCACTATGGGATCCATTCAAATCACAATAATCAAGCCTATTATCCTATGGTTAACCATGGTAATGACCATCTGGGTGAGAAATGGGAGAAAATATTAGGACTGCAGAATTGGTTGTGCTTAAATCACACTGGGCATAGTAGTTTTGCCTACAGAGTTCTCCCTTGCAGTAAAATGAAGAGACTGAAGGAAATTTCCCTTAAAGCCAAGTCAACTTTTCACTATCAGAAAAAAATCCATCTTTGAAAATTAGAAACAGCGGGAAGTACACTGCATTGAATGCTAAATTAATTTCTTCTGATAACTTATTTCAAACAGTATTTGATTAAAAGACAATAGAACATGCTTTAAATCTAAAAAACATGGTTACCATAGGCTGAGGCAAAAGTGGTGTTGCTGATAAGTGACAACAGTGTTGTTATTTATTTAGCTCTTGTAAAGGCACCCCAGTCAATCAATAGCTATGCATGTACCAAGGCAGTGGGACTTGTATAAAGATGCTTATCAGAAATCCATGGGCAACATTCCACTTTTGATTACAGCGCTGCAGACTGTCCCCAGTCCTGCTGAAGACTGTGTGCCTCCTTGACAAGCCATATTGACAGAAATAATAATATAGAAACCCCAGTTCCTAATACGCATATCCAACTGCACAGCCAATTAACCACTATGCTGACTGAAATTGCTTTGTTATTCATTCCATTCCAACTGATGTTAATACTTTGGCAGCTGATGGGGATAATAACTGATGGAGCATATTGGAAATTTTGAAAGGGGATATAAAATTTATATAATTTAAAGACATTGAGAAAGCTGCTATGCTTTACAGTCTTAAAACATGAAAATGTCTCAGTTGTGTGTAAGGAGTACTCAGAGCAGGAGAACTAGTGTGTATTTGAAAATCTCTGAATGAAAAGGAGGCATTTAAAAAGATTGTGATATACAAATAGGTTTGAAAAAACATTTTAAAAGGCAATTATAAGATGAAAATGAGACTTTTTCACCTCTACCTCTAACATCACACTGAGTAACAATGCTTGAACATCTGGAAACATTTACTTTTGATGTTTTAATTAAAATACAACTCTTTTCTGCAACATAAGCACATTGTAACCAAAAAATGTCATTTCATTTACCCTAATCCCCAAAACTATTTGGTTTATTATCTTTATATACCTAAAGATCAATTCCAGTATATTAAAAAAAAAATAGTAAAAGGCCATAAAATCATTTTTACCTACACTGATAAGCTGGGGTTTTCCTACAAAAATAAAATGTTTTTTATACACCAGAGGGGCATCTTTCAAAATTGTTTGGGTCATATATTTCACAGCGGTGGTATAAATTATTTCACAGCAGTGTTGCAATTCTGGTCCTGCAGTTTTTATTTGGTGAAAACTCCTGTGGAGTTCAACAGGCATCTTCCCTGAAGAAGGGTTGTCTGACCAAGCTGCTGTTGGGTACTCCAGAAACAGCGAACTGGTGACTCTGCTGCAGAAGTCTCTCCACATGGACATCATGTGGGTGAATCCAGTGCACGTGAGCCCCGCCAACAATGGTGAAGCTGAGCCTGGAAGAGGCTGGCCTAGCTCAGGAGTGGGAGATCAATATGCATGTCCCTGCTGCCACATCATGCTCTGGATGGAAAACACTGGAGGAGTGGATGTGCTGTGGTAACACACCATCCTCAGCTGTCAGCTCCAGAACATGCCAACTTTTATTCCTCAAAACTCCCATTTTCCACAAACCCTTCTTCCTGCTCAGGAACTTTGCTGCTGAAGCTCAACCTCTTAAATCTCTCTACTGTTCTGCTACAAAGGTCCCTAGCACCAACCCAAACTACCACTTTCTTAAGATCTGCTCCCAGAACCCCATTTTCTCTACTTCAGACTACCTCTGCTCCTCCCAAACCACTGGCCCACATGTTAGTCCTAAGTCTCATCAAGTCAAATCTCTTCTGGCACTGAGTTAAATCAGGCCTTTAAGAGCACACACTGCTACACACATAACTCAGCTCCTTCTGTTCTGCCCATGAGCATGTGGGTCCTATTCCCTCCCCATTTTTGCCTTTTCTTTCCAAGCACATGCACACACCAACATGCAGATTTCATTATTCACCTCCTGGCTCCTACTCCCACAAATTTAAAAAAAAAAAGCAGAATCAGGTTGTATTTAGTCTCAATGAGATCTTGAGAGCACAGAACGAAGAAACAATCAGAAGTGGACACACTGTACTTGTCATCTGGTAACTGAATCGTAGGGAATTGTGAGGTCTTAAAAGAGCAGACAGTAAAGAAGTGTTTGCTGGAAGGCAGGAGTGAATGTGGATGATGACAGCCATCCATATGGCTACACTTTTAACATGCTCAACATGAAATTTTCCCTTCACATGTGATCCATCGTGTCCCTGGATTCTTAAAGAAACAGCCTGCTTCATTTAAAGTTACTGAGGAAGTTGCAATCTGTTTCCTTTTTCATGGGTTTTGCCATGGATCATCCCTGCTTTTGTAATCTAGAGTATGAACTACTCTATCTACTCAAAAAAAACCCATAAAAACAGACTTCGTGGTAGATACAGCTATAACAAAAGCAATAGCCACCTTCTTAAATGGATCGAGTAGGTATGGACATAAATCATCAAATAAACCACATGCTACAAGAGACCACTAAGGTGAGGGCTGAGCAGTGTATGATTCATATTTGTGAACATTAGTCTCTCTCTCTTACTTCTCTGTACTTCTCTTTACCTGGCTGATGTCATGATCCACAGAATTACTTTCTTATTCCTTCCCGTGGTTAAACATTCAAATCTTTCACCAATCTTTCACCTGAGTTTAATGAGAGTCAGAGAGCAAAATTGAAAAATCATTTGATCAAGCTCGAAAGATGTTTAATTTTGACTTTTAGTGTATTAAAAGACTGTGTGCTGAACTACTTTTTGTCTAATATGGTGAGCTAATTGCTTGGTTGGAATTCTGTTTATGTCTCTGTGAGGCACAATACTGTCCACTAAAACCACATGAGATCATACTACTAATCAAAATCCCAGCAAAATTACCTGATGAGAATGTTAGCAGCAAGATTGTGGTTTGGTTTTTTAAAAGAAATGGAAGAAATCCAACCATGCTGGGCTTTTGGCTTTGCTTATACTACCAGCTAAAATTGGGTTGGCTCAAGGAAAACTGAAAGATTAAAAAAATTAAACCCAAGAGGATGGGGGTGTCAGGGCTAGCCAGTGCCAGGGGAAAAGGGGAAGGGTGTGGATGTCTGAGGACTGTGGTGACGTTTATTGAGTGCCTGAACAAAGTGATCATTTCTCCTTCCTTTCACACTTCTAATTCACAATATTAGAGAGCAATGCTTCCATTTGGGATCGACTAATTGACCTGCCCTAAAAGCTCTTTTCCACTTTTAGCAGGTGTGATGCTACAAGAAGCTGACAAAGTAACCAAAAAAGCTGCTATGAAGTCACCATAAAACTGCAATTTTTTATGTACAACCGTACTAGGCTAGAACAAAATAACTGCACAACTGAATGGAGCTGATGCTGAAGGATACAAGCCTGAGAAACAAATTCTCACCTGGCTAAGCCAGCAGGGGCTAGGGACACTGGAGAAGAGCAGGTAAGGAACAAGCACGCACACCTCCACACCCTTCTGCCTCACCCGGTTCCCCCTGACTGATGCTTAGGGATGCAGTGTTGGGCTCCACAGGAACTGTGTCCAACACTGCTCAGCCTGAGACAGAAACACTTCTGTCAGGCTTACAGAAGCAAATGGGAACACCTCCCTGAAGAATTAATAGTGAAAGGAATTAAATGTTTTAAAATGCTGTCAGATAGCAGAATTTCCCACAAACACAGGAAATCAAAGACACTTAGAGTTATCCAGTAAACATTCTGAAATGCCACCTTATGACAGAGTACATCCCTCTTTTCATAAAATCAGCTACTTTACTGCTGGAGAGGCTCCTGGGTTTCCCTATGAAGTCCTTAAGTGGCAGCTCCACCTCTTCATATTTCATTTTCTTTAAAAAGACCTATTTCTTCTGAGAAAGCCACCTTTTTACACATCACCCTTTGAATGGGTCCAAGGTAATGTTTTCAAAAATTAGCAAAAGGTGTGATTTTAAAATGCTTTCTAAGGAATCGTAGCTGGTACCTCTACAATGATGTTTCTTTTCCCCTCATCCTTTTAGCCTTCCCTCAAATGGATAGCAAGCCCCTACATGATATCCTCATATGGACAGAAACTGAGACAATAATAAGCATATACATACATGTGCACACACATACATCTTTAATTCTCCCCTTTAGCACATACATTACAGAACATGCAGCATCCTCAATCTTGCACCGCCTCAAGTGCACTCCAGAGAAGAGTGGTGGCCTGAATTTCTCAATTGTTTTGTTTTTAATTAGACCAGTCATATAACTTTTTAAAAAATAACAAAAAGCTTAAGAAGAGGCATTTCTGTGCACTTCATCTTTTCTAGCAGTTATGTATCAAAGGATATTTAGCACACAGTGGGGATTTTCAGGTAAACAATGCTACTGTTTCCACCAATACCAGCATTGTTAATCACTGGAAAAAATCCAATAATGCCTAACTACCTCGTGTCTGCAACTAGGTCATCTTGAACAGAGAAGCAAAGGTTAAGTAGAAGATCTGGTTTTTACTTTGCAAAGCCTGTAAATGACATCGCATGGTCGTGCAAATGAAGCAAGGCAAGATGAGAAAATGAAGAAGAATGAAGCTGTATTATCTAATCAGAAAGCAACAAGGGGATTTCTTTATCTTCTCTTCCTCCCTCGGAGACAAAGGGAGGCTTTAAATCCTTAAAACACAGTCTGGTGTTTCGCTTTCTTTGACAGCTTTTGGTACTACCGAACATATGTATGCACACCTATTCCGCATGTAATGATGTGCAGGTTCTCACAAGTCTGCATGCAAAAAGAAAGAGAACTGCACGGGGCTTTCCAAAGGGCACTGAAGGAGCTTCCTGTCACTTCAGAAACTAACTACCGGAGCACCGTCGTTCTTAAGCAAAATGTATTTCCACCTGGAAAGAATTTCATCTCCGTCCCTTTGCTGCCCGCTACAGTGGGCATCGCTTCCCTGCCTCAGCGTCTCAGCGCTTACCGCTCCCCCGATCCCCAGCATAATGAGCTGACCTTTGCTTTAGTTCATCGACTTTCGACCAAGGTAATGAACTGGAAGCAGCACGATCATCACCAGCGGTTTAAGCAGCGCACCGGCTCCCTCCCCGCCCCTCGCTCCGCGCCGGGGTCCCCGGGCTCCCTGCCCTGCCCTGCCTCCNCCAGGGCTGACCTCTGCGGGGCGTCGCGCCCCCGACCGCGCAGGGACCGAGCGGCACCCGAACCCACCGTGTCCGCCTCGCAAGGAAGCCGGTGACCTGTAGATAGCGATAGGCACTGAATGATGTTTGCTGCTGCCGTGGAAATGGTGAATGTGGTGAGCGCCCAAACTGGAGGCGCCCCACGCCACCCCAAGGAGGCCGCTGAGAGTGAGCGGGACTATCCAGAGCAGGGCCAAGCGGCCGCCGGCGCTGCTGCTGCCGCTGCTGGCGGGTCCCGGCTCCGGGCTGCCCCTAAGGAGCCCCCCCATCCTCCGGTGCGCGGCGAGCCGGCCCGCGGCGTCCTCGGGAGGAGCAGCAGCCACAGCAACGGAGGCAAACTTTGGGCAGAGGCGCTCGCACACTCGCACACGGCGCTGGCTGCAGCTCACGGCACCAGGCGAGCCATCTCTTCCCTTTGGGAAAGCCTGNGGCGGGGCGGGGAGCGGCGGGGTGCGGGAGAGCCTCGGCTCCAGAGCCTGCCCCGCGACTGCAGACCCCGCAGCGACCCCGCGGGGCGCACGGCACGGGCACGCCGCCAGCCCCAGGGGATGNGCTGCTGCTGCCGCTGCTGGCGGGTCCCGGCTCCGGGCTGCCCCTAAGGAGCCCCCCCATCCTCCGGTGCGCGGCGAGCCGGCCCGCGGCGTCCTCGGGAGGAGCAGCAGCCACAGCAACGGAGGCAAACTTTGGGCAGAGGCGCTCGCACACTCGCACACGGCGCTGGCTGCAGCTCACGGCACCAGGCGAGCCATCTCTTCCCTTTGGGAAAGCCTGTGAGGATCCTTTTTTCCAGGTCTTCTTCTACCCAAAACAATCCGAGACATAGTCAGAGAATCCAGGCAGTTCAGAGCCTTCGCAAAGAGGTGGAAGTGGGGAAAAGCCCGGCGCCCAAACAATCGTTAGTTTCAGCTTTCCCGGGGCCGGTGCTCATTAACAATACTCCACAGTTGCAAGGGCTACGAGAATGCCAAGCATTCCCCCATCCTCAGTAATCCACAGTGTAGCCAATCATGCCACATTTCTGCTAAGGAAGAAAAAAGGGGATGCCACTCCATCAGCCAGCGCTGGGAAAGCAGAGAAAAATCAAACTGCTGCTCTTCCCTCCATTCATCTCCAAACTGGTGAGCCCTCACCGAGCGAGCTCTCTCCCGGCACGCACACACACTCACACTCGCGAACACACACTCACACACGCCACCAGACAATAATCAGGCTGCTCCGGCAATCTCAATGGTCTGGCTATTGACAGTAATACCCGAGGATGTTTTCAGGGAGAATAGTGCACCCTTATGAAAGAAGCTGGGAAAAAAAATAAAAATAAAAATAAGCATGCTTGCGAGGAGCAGGGCTATGCAAATCTGCAGTCTCCGAACAGCAAATCGCTGAGGCTTGGATGCAATGCAGAGGACGAGCCTATGTTAAAGAGGGAGGCTGAGTTCAGCTCCCACACAGTCGCGCTGCCTCTCCTCAGCCTTTCGGGAGCCGCGCATTGCCAGAACGCGGCTCGGGCGGTGTGGAGGGGACCCACACACACACACACACACACACACTCTCACACGCCTCTCCTCCCCACCCGCGCCGCGGAGTCAGCAGCACGGCGGGAGCACTTCCCCTCCTCCGATACTTCTGAGGTACCAGTGTCTTGAAAACCCGCTTTCATCTTAAAAGGAACGATTTCGGGGTCTTTTAATTGGCCTAAACTTCTCCCATCAGATGTTTCCCTCGGTCTATTCGGGCACCGGCTGTGATTATCCGGTAATTACACACACGGCGCCGAACAAAGAGTTACCGGGATTTTCTCCGGCACTACTCAAGTACCGCACCTCGGTCGCCCACCGCAGCCGCGGCCGCAAACTGGGCTGAAAAAAAGCCTTTCTGAGCTGAGTCCCCCCGCTCCCCCGCAGCTGCAGGGCGGCGCCGGCAGCTCCCGCATCGCCACCCGGGTGCGGGGACCCGCCGCGGCGCTCGCCCTACGCCTAATCCCCAAAACAGGGGGGAGGGCTACCCTACACCAGCACCCCCGCGCACACACAGAGCCGAGGGTGCCGTGGGAGCCGATGTCACGTTTAAAAGCTAAGGGTCGGTATTCTACGGGCCAAGCTATCACCCCGCGGCCGGTCCTGCGCCCCCCGGAGCCGGGCGCAGAGGCGCAGCCCCTGCAGTACCGCACCTGGGCACAGCAGGGTGTGCGAGCCGCACACTCCCGGCCCTCCTCTCTCTGCCTCCCTCCCTCCCCCGCTCCCAGCCTGCCGTAGATCTTGTGCCATGCCTTCAGCAGCATGAGATCATGGGTGCGGGGTGCGGATGCGTGAAAGCGAGAGGGCGAGCGGTGGGCGTGAGAATGGGGTGGTTTTTTTATACATTTCGCGTTAATTTAAACGATAAACCGCTGCAATTTGCCGAGGCGCTAATTCCCGCGGGTGCGAAGGGAAGTCGCAACCTTTGCTCAGCTGCGTAGGCTGAGGAACGAGAAAGGCGTTTCGCCCCGGCTCCGCTCAGCCCGGGGCGGATCGCTCCCCGCGGCGAGACAAACGCCCTTCACCGCGGGGTCGTGCCGGGGGCCGCACACAGCGGCGAAAGGACCCCGAACCCCCGGAACAGCGGCGAGCAAGTGGCAGCTCCTGCCCTGCCCCAGGGGCGGTGCTGGTCACACCCCTGCCCACCTGGACGCGTCGCATCGCAGCCTCGCCACGCACCCGAAGTTTTGCCAAGACGCCGAGGTAAATGACAACAAAGCCTTAACGCAGTGAGGAAAGCAGCAATCCCAGAGCCCGAGCCCTTTCTGCGCTCCGTGGAAGGGCAGACACGCACCCCGAAGGAAGCCCGCACCCGCCCTGGACCGGGGGAGCGCCCCTGCGGGGCGGGGGCCACCCTCTAACTCCCCCTGCTCGCCAGAGAGAAAGGCAGCTTAGGTGGAAGTCAGTGACTTTTCCAGCCTGTCTCCAAAAGCCTCCATGTGAAAGAAGGAACACCAATTTTCCAAACTATCAGCTTTCAACTGTCATGCACTGTCACCTCCTAAAAAAATAAAAGACAATAAATTCTCTAAGTTTCAGAGTTAGGGAAAGAAGGAAAAAAAAGGAATGAAACCTTAAAGAAACGTCAGCCTGGATTCGACAGCTCTCATAAAATTAAACCTTCTGATATATGTTTCCTGTTCGTGCAAGTAATGTGTGTTAGAAATTTCATCTATAAATACCACTAGGTTTTCTATCAATTTGACTCAGGAAACAAAATATTTCAGTCACTGGAACCAGTTTTTCATTAAAGTGTTCACATGTTGCTGCCGTTTTAGAAACAGGCAGTAGTTAACTTGACTGTTCTTAATGATTCTAGACATCCTACAGACGAGGAACTTAAAATTGTTATCACTCCTCTGAAATAGGAAGCCGGTATTGCCAACCGTGTAGCGATACAGTTGGCAACGCAGTTGTTCAGATAAAATTTCAGCTGGCAAGTCCTGTCTAGACTGACTTTGCTCGGCTGTGCTGTTTCAAGGCCGCCATTGGGAGCTGTATTGTGCTACCTTACAGTGGGAGTTTCCCTGCTGGGGTCCAGGAAAGCATGGCTCCATCCCCACTGAGGGATTCCCCATTAGGTGTAACCTTCCCTTCCAGCCCGAGCACAGTTTGTTCCGCTTTGATTGAAGATACACTTTTGGTATGGATTCAGAAGGACTTTGTGTAAGCACTCTGTTTTGTTGGATATCATCGTAGTTTGAGTACCTTAATCTAAATTCTTGCTCCATATGCCATCTACTGTGCCAGGGAGGCCTAAAGTACTTAAAAAAAACAAGGACGAATGAATAAAATGTTTAGGTACTTCCAAGGTACTTCATTTAATATTTTACTGAAGATAAAAGGGGTTTTTAAGCGCTCTACTTTATTAAATATGTGCTATTTATGCAGAGCACATACACAACTGCCACTAAAGTTTCTAATTTCAATCTGTGCCTGGAGACTACTTAGAGAAGTTGGTTTTTTTCATCAGATAGACTATAATGGGTCATTTTTAGGTGCTACATTATGATATTAAATGCTACTTAGGGACTGTTAAATTAATGGATTGTTTTGCTGCTGTGCATCCAAACCAAGAGTTGAGTACACAAAGGCCAAATCTTCACAAAACTGTTTAGACACCTAACTCGTACTTAAGTGCCCTATTAAAGTGTGAATGAGGTGACCGCCCTCTAAGTAGGCATCCCTTTCTGGATCCGGCAACGTGATCAGCACCTTGCGTGTAGCAGCTCTAATTTTAACAACATTTGACATTTTTCTGGCTCTGCACTCTGAACCACAAACAAGAGAGGACTATCTAAGTTTCATAGGGGAGAAAGGTGATCTAATGCAGTGCAAGGGTGAGAAATGGGAGAGAATTAATTTGCAGAAAATATTAAAAGATTGAAAATTAAAAGAATACCAGGGAGGTGAAGAAGGAAGTATGTATGAAAGCAAGATGGAAACAGGAAGGCAAAAGAAGGACATTCCAGGAAGTAAAATCCTCTCCTGATCAATTTTTTTGTTTGTTTGTTTTCAGGAAGCTAATAACACTTCTTTCCAGTTTGAAGCAAATCCTGGTAGTCAGATATTTATACATTTTGCATATTTTGATTCTAAAGGAGGTTGTAGGTGAGTGTCAGTCTCTTTTCTCAAGTAACAAGTGACAGAACAAGAAGTGGCCTCAAGTCACTCCAGGGAAAGTTTAGATTGGATATTTGGAAAAATTTCTGCAAGTGTTGTCAAGCATTTGAACAGGCTGCCCAGAGAAAGTGGTGAATTAATCATTCCTGGAAGTATTTAAAAGACTTGGAGAGATTTGGATTAGATATTGGGAAGACCTTATTCTTTACTGTGAGGGTGCTGAGGCACTGGCACAGGTTGCCCAGAGAAGCTGTGGATGCCTCATCCCTGGAAGTGTTCAAGGCCAGGTTGGATGGGGTTCTGAGAAACCTGCTCTAGTGGGAAGTGCCCCTGCCCGTGGCCAGGGTTGGAATGAGATAACCTTTAAGGTCCCTTCCAACCCAAACCACTCCAGGATTCTATGTGGCACTTAGGGACATGATTCAGTGGCAGACTTGACAGTGCTAGGTTAGCGGTGATCTTAAGGGTCTCTTCCAACCTAAATGGTTCCATGATTCTGTGATTCTATTTAAAAAGTTTAAATGGGTGTTTTGGCACTTGGAGTTAGGCTTTTTAATGACAAGTAAGTTAAAAGCTTCTGCAAGCAAACACTATGAAAGCAGCATTTCTTATTTAAAATACTTGCCTTTTTTTAGCTGAGGACTAACTGAAGTTGAAATAATCTGGTTTTAATCCCCAAGGACACAGAATTGTACTCCCAACACAATCAACATTCTGGTATGTCTGTGAAGGTTCACTCAAAGAAGGAAGAAATGGTACAAAAGAAGGCAACAAACAAGAGTTTGTGTAAACAAATAAGTGTTCCACTGCAGGATAGCAAATAAAGTGTGAAAATGAACTCTGTAGTGTTCAAGGCAGTTCTCAGTATCTCAAGAACTTAGCTCAGTGAAGTTAGTCCCATTTAACACTTACCCTGTGCAGGTCACATTGGTAGTAAATGTGACTTTTAATCAAAGTATTTCCACCAAATGAACTCTGCTAATACCAGTAGGCTCCTAAATTTTTGAGCAAGAATATCCTTGATTGTAAGAACACATCTTTCCCTGATTTGTTCTAGTGTCATTATGCTATAACACCAAATGCTCCCAAAGAAAATTTATACAAACAAAAAAAGTACGCTCATGAATATAGTTTACATCACTTCCTCAAACAAAATCAGATACTTCTTGCTGGTATGACCACCTCTCTCTGCAACAGTACAGATAGATCAGCTCAGAAGGACAACTTCAGCAACACCAGCAAAACTGAAGTGCAGACCATGCCTTAGGCCAGCAGAAGTTGTCAGTTAAATTCAGGGCTCCTTTTGGTTAAGTGCCACCTTATGCAACCAGGCTTCTCTGGCCACCTCTAGTTAATCCTGCACTTAGTGTAGCGACATCCACTCTTAAACTCCCGAAGCTCAAGTGCTGGTCAGCAAAATAAAAAAAAAAAAAAACCAATCCAAAACACCTCTACAAATCTGTATCTGTATTACAGGAATACTATATAATTAACTATGCACAGCTTTAACACACTACCTGTGTTTTATGTTACACGTTTTCCCCACTGCTAGGCTTGGACTTTCCCTTAATTTGAAAACACAGGGACATTTGTGATTGCAATTAAACAGACCAGAATTTATGTTTATCCAGCTCACAGACAGAGGCTTAGAGAAGAAAAGAGTCAAGTTAGTATTTCCTCTTACCACTGTAAGCACTGCTTACTGACCTATACACTGTATCTCCCAGTACTTTTACTGATGTCTGCTAACATTGGAGGCAGTAACTCTCTTTTTTTAAACAGCAGAGAATTTTCCTTTCAAAAGCCAGTTAATTGCAAGATACTGAACCAAGGCCTATCATCCATGTACAGTTTGTGTCCTAACCCTACAAAACCTAGGGCAGAAAGTGTTTAAGTCAATAAACTTTATCCTATGAACTACTTGAAGACTTGGAAGGTAAAAAATATGATTCTAGGCAGATGGATGGAGTATTTGTGCAGCCATAAAATGCACAGAAATTCAAAATTTTGGTAATCACATAATAAAGGGGAGCTTACAAAGGAAATACTTAGGCTGCTTTCTCTGTAGTGCAGCTATTCTCTCACTATGCATAGCTCAAAACAAATCCTGGTACAGTTAATAAGTCTTTCTGTCTGTCCAGATAGGCTTAAATCTTCATAATGAATGTTTCTTGACTCTGTGTGTATAAAGTAATCTCCTTCTCTCTATTCTTTGCTGTCAAAAGCAAGCTGATTTTCATTTTGTTTCATTTCATTGAAGCCATGCACATCTTTTCAATTTAGAACCGAAGGGGCTTGTGGAGAACATTTTCCAGTGGGGAATTTTGACTTTGAAGAGAAGGTCTCTCTTGGTCTGAAATAGCCCTGGCTGGTCCATCGGGGCACTTTGCCAAGTTGATCCATCCTTACTTGAGTTAGCCCTGGTTTGACCTGGCTTGAGGAGGATGGCTCAGAATCCACTGGGGTTGCCTTTTGCTGGCTCCCAGTGCTGCGATGCCACTTAATGTCATATTTTCTTTTTTTTTTTTGGTTTGACTTGGCACAAAGAGTTCTAACACTTTGTATACTTTCCCCTTTCGACTCCAACCTAAAGCCACAGGAATTAAGGCCAAGTCCACCTGCATGTACACAGAGGCATTTGAGAGATTTCTAGTCCTGTAGCAAACAGTCTGTAGCCATGCTCTCTCTGGGCTACCACAGGAGTGGTTAATGCTATGGGCAACTAGGCTGCTGCTGCAGAACCCACAAAAGCCTCTCTGATTTCTCCCAGTGCTGCTGCAGGAATTGGCACTGCATTGCCACAGAAAAGAGAGATCCCTGGTACAGCTGGAATGCTACTGATTTGAGCTCCTCAGCAAATACTCCAGGCTAGGGACAAAAAACAAGCCACCACAAAAATAGGTTGTAAATTAGTCATCAAGAAGTTTGATGACAAATGCCAATAACAGAACCCAGTATTGTGCTCTTTTGTATCCAGTACAAGCATATGAAGCATATGCAAAGCCTATTTGTTGATAAAGGCCTCCAGAAATAGGAAAAGTGTTTGTATTACAAGAGTTGTTTGCAGCCCTTGATATTGTTTACCACGCACAATAACTGAGATCTTAAATGCCATGTCAAGGAAAGCTCACAATAGACTCATAGTGCAACAGCCACAAAATGGGAAAATTGAGTTTAATGACCTTGCAAGGCAAAGTTGTTGGGGTTTTTTGGTTTTTTTGGGGGTTTTTTTTGGTGGGAAGCTCACTGGTAGCCAAGAGAGCCCTACATGATGTTTGTGGGGCACCTAAAGTCAGGAGTGCATTTTTAAGCAGGTTTTCCTGACAGGAATTCTAAGATACCACTTCATTATGAGTCATGAACACCCCTCACTTTTCTGGCCTTGGCTGAGAAGAGGATGTACAGTGAAGTTCCACCTCCTGCCTTCCTTGAACATGTTAGTGCTGCTACAGTCTTGGCAAAGAAAGGGATAAGGTACAGCCATCTACTCTTTGTCCAGGGCAATACATTGCTTTAGACTCCAGACAGCAGTAGTGTTAGAAGTCAGCTGTAAAAAGAACTGAATCTAAAAAGCAGAGTTGCAAGAAGACGACATTAACTTTTGGCAGTCATAACTTGAAAATGTCCAAATACTTATTTAGCTTTAAGCTTCTTTTTTTCTTTTTCTTCTTTCCTCCAGAAAAAGTATCACCATTGTGCAGAACACATTTGTAATGCCAAGCAAATTTCCTGTAGGTGAGTTATGAACCTCTGAACATACAGGTTTAAAATGAAAATGCTGACATAATCTTAACTGTGGTGGTACAAATACTGCCACTACAATAATCCTTGTGATCTAATATATTAGCCCTAGGGGGATGCAGTCTAAATTGCTGGTCCCAGACAGCCTTTCTGAGGCTCAATTCAAACTGCATAATTATTCTACATCCTTCAAGTTCTTTAAAATACATTTCAGATGCAGTATTGTACATTCCAAAATATTTGTTCTTCAGAGATTGATTTGACTTTTTTTTCTACCTTAAAGAGATATATGACCTCGGCGGCATGTGAAAAATCATTAATCAAATTTAGACTGTGTAATACTCTTTTGTGTGTGAAAGACTTACTTTTTTTCTAGATTCCCTCAGTTATGTTACCAAGGTGATTCCCCCAGAGAGCCATGTGTTTATCTTGACAGGTGTTAGAGAGATCTGGGGAATCTCAGTGGAATTGTTACTGGTTGCTTTGAGGTACAGTAGAAAACATTAAGTCTGCAAACTAATGAACTTACCTTATTACATTCTAAATAAAATAAACCACAGAGTAAGTTGGATTAATCTACTAATGCCTTTCTAATGAAACTTTTATTGGGCATATGGTGTGGTCTTGCTACTTTCCTCATATAGCTAGCACAAGCTAAAACTCAAATAAAACCTACGTGTACCTCCTCTGTGACATACCAGTCTCAAAAACTTGCCATTGCAATTATATTCAGACTGCTATTTTACTGGCATAACCTCTGATTATGGTTTGCAAGACTAAATGGATTAAAAAACCAAGAAAGCAATCAGATTAAAAAAGGAAACACCTTTCCTGGTATGGAAAACTGACACCACTGATAGGAAAAGAGAAAATACTACTTCTACTGCTGTTCCTAGGGGAAAATTTAAAACCACTGCTGGTAACATACAATTACTCAAAAATCCATTCTGTGACTTGTCCCAACAATGTCAGGGAATCATTAATTAAGTACAGGAACTTCCAAAGTTAAATAATTATTCCTTAGTTACAGTCCATTTGTGTTTTCCAGCACAGAGCTGTAACACACTTTATTTTTATAGTGCATATTAGAAGCAATAAAACAATAGGTGCTTTTAACAAAAAAGAATGAGTCTTAAGCAAGGTGAAACAAAACACCATCATTTTCAGCCAGCTATGCCTTTTGCTTCTAATTGCCATTTTCTTTCTCTCTGTATATGTACAAGATCAGAACACAAGAAAAAAAACATTCCTTAGCAACATTCATCTTCTGGGAACATGCTGCTGAATTTAGGTATAAAACCATAACGGCATCTCAAAGAATAGCAATAGCTCATATACTTCAGCTTTGATATACTACTTCAGATCCTTAATCTCCTCTTTTCAGATTTCCACATAAAGTTTTACTCTGCTTCCATATTTGCAAATGCCCATTCGAGACAAAAAAATCTTGTTCATACCCAGGCTCTTCCCTCCCTGTATTTACTTCAACAACAAATTAGCAGCCAAATTTTTCTCTTTCCTTTTTTTTTTTTTTTTCTTTTTGTAGAGCACAAGAAAATAGATACAGTGAAAACAGAGTGAGAACACAGTTTTTCTTTCCTTCAGCACCAGCAGCCAGAAACAGTATGAAAGCAATGGATCATGAAGAAAAGCAATTTCCTACTTCAGGGATTAAGCAATACTCTCTTTTGTAATGTTAAATGAAAGTTTTAGTTAGTTTTTTTTCCAAGTAATACTGATTTTTTTTTCCCCCCAATGTAAATAAATACGCACTGGAGAAGCTCCAAGAGTCACAAACACATCACTTTCTAGCCAATCAATAACACAGATAAAACCCTTTGTGTTGTACTTCTTTCAGCAGGCCTATTGATGGGGCAAGAAATATTAAGCTACTACAGAAGCCAAAGGTAATTAACTTAATGAGAGAGAATATCTGATGATATGTACATTCTGTTCTTTTCTTAAGGACAAATATAGGGGATTCTAATATAGAAAATAGACTTTTGGGGAAGCATTCAAATAGGCACAACTATCTGCATTTTACTGGCACATCTCTCATCCAGTGACACTGTAATATAAATTACCTGTTGTGATGATTGATGGCTGGACTAGCAGATGAGGTACCACACCCTCCTCTAAAACATAATCCTATTCTTCTCTCCAGTAGTATGGAAAACATGGAACTTCTACACCTGCCTCTGCCACAGTTTTTCAAAATGCAGCCTTGGACTAATCACTACAAAGCATTTGGCATTTGATGGCTAATTGGCAAGGTGGGTCAATGCTACCAGTCCCAAAGATAAAGGGTATTCACAAGAGTAAGGCTTGGTGGAATTACACCCTTCACACCAATGCTGAAAGGTTCCAAAAGATTTAATCTTCCAGCTCTATTAAACAGAACATTGCAGGATTAAGTCTTCTCCACCTACAAGTTTGTGTCTATAAAGCTCTGACAAGAATATTCAGTGCAACTTTAAAGCCAGTGCTCTGTTTAAAGCACTTTGAGATCGCTTCCTGATGAATGCCAATGTTTGTAATAATTATGGAAGCGTGGGCCTCCCTCAATTTTTATACATAGATAGATGGGAATCCTGTAAATATTTGATCAACTTTGCTTAAAGGGACAATTTGTATGGAAAAACATTACCACCGTAAAGAAACTTTGTTGGCCAAACTTGTTCTCCTTAGCATATATGCAAATAACAGCTGCAAATGTCAAGAGATTGGAAACAGAAAATAATTTTATACATACCTCTGTTTTAGTTTTTAATGAATTACATTAAAAAAAAATTCCCAGCTAAAACAAAGTGCCTGCTATATAATTAAAATGAAGAGTCACAACCAGCTTATCTTTAAAAGCAGGTTGTAACAGGAAAGAAAATCCAGGACTTCTCAGCTGCAATTTTATGGCTCTATCAAAACTTGCCTAATTTTACCTATTTATTTCAGTGCATAATAAAAGATGTACTCAGAGAAAAAATGTGCAATGCATACATATTTTTAAAGGCTTAGAAAGCTAGCAGCTTTCTTTTAACACCCTTGGATCTAATTTTGTTTCTAACAAGTAAAATGAGAAGAATAGGTCCCTGAAAAGGATTATGGTCTGAAACCTGCTCTTTGAATCTTTGCACATGCTAAAGCTATCATAAATTTGAATAGAAAAGATGGGTGGTCTGCTGACCATCTTTGGTTACAGAGTTGAGCATTACTGCCCAGAAAAAGCTTATGGGTTTCATCAGGAAGGTTTCAGAAACCACTGTATTGAACCACCAGCCTATAATAGCTCTTCCACATTTCACAGGATGTCAGTTCCTGGAGCTGTTTTTCCTTTGATGCACACAAAGTACTGCCAGTAATTTCAATCAGAATTATGCCATGCACTGGAAGAAGACAATCACATAATATGAATTATCACATTTTTTCCATATCCCTGCCTCTCGCAGAACTGCTGTTTTGTTAGAGGAGTTGGTACAGTATATGCCACTGATCTGTGGCTGCTTTGTTTTAAAAAAGCTTAGTACTGGTGTAGTCCCTCTCATCCAGATATATCAAAGCACTTTATAAAGCAGCAGAAGCAGTGGAACCAAGAAAAGACTTACAGTGAAACCCTTTTTTTTTTTTTTTCACTTGGTAACATGAAATGCTCTCAAATTATTTGTAGTGAAAAATAAAGGGAACATTATGAAAATTAAAGAATCCCATTGTAAAAAATTACTTCATTTTTAAAATTATGTTCCCTTTCGTAATTTTTGTGGTCTTAGTTTAAAAAAGTTAAATGCCTTTTCTTTATTGCTATTTTTCAGTTGGAATTGAACAAACCTTCTTTCAAATACTTTTTTTTGGAGAGACCTCTGAACCTAAGATTAGTTAATTCTTGCAACTCAAATCAGGGCATTTCACTCAATAAAACTCCTACCCTTGATGCGCTTGCATTGCATGGGACAACGAGCAACAATCCTTTGGCTAAGAGCGAACATCTACGCCAAAATTCCAATCACACAAAGGTTTATGAATTAGAGCACATGCAAGAGCAATGCTTGTGTGGCCATGCACTTTTGAGCTCCGAAACTCACACAGTGGTCAAAACCCACAGAGTGAGGGTTGAAGGACAGGTTGTTTCAGCAAACATCCCACTGACCTGAATGGAATTTACCCAAGTCGAAGGCCTGGGGTCTGCTTTATTGTTGAAACATTCCAGCAAAATCAATATGAGCTATAAATTTTTAGAAGCCATTTTTAATTCTCACCTACTTTGCACTAATGATCAATTTATCATTAATGCAGAAAGAGATTTAAAGCAGTGTTTATGCCATTAAAATAAATATCCATTAGCTACAGAGGATATCCCACAAGTGCATTTGCTTCTGGTGGAATTCTTCCAGAACACTGGATCTATATACAGTATAATATAATGATATTTAACTGGTAATGAGCTATTGAATTGCACAGGGGGAAATAGCTTACAACCTTAAATACTTCTAAAGTAACTTCTCTAGTCAAGCTGGGCTTCAATTATACAAGTCAGTATATGAAAAAGTTTTTTTTGTCTATAAAATGCATCCCTCTTAGTTTGCATTTCTTTCATTTTTTTCATCAAAGGAGATTTATAATGTGCAAGCAATACAGTAAAGGCTTCATTCTACTAAAGAAGCTCAGAAATAAGCAGATTCATAAGATTAGTTTTCCAGAAGGAAATTTCTAATTATGCATTTGAAGAAGTTTGCTTATTCCTTTCCAGTGCAGTTTGCAATGTAAATGTTGTAAATGTGACTAGCAGCAGGGAATTCCTGTGCCATTACTCAGTACAGACCCAGGTGGTAAACAGCAGTTAAGTTTTTGACAATTTATTTAGACTCTCTAATTTAATCTCTTTGTATGAAAAGGACAAACTACTGTACCAATGAGGTTTTTGGTCACAGTGATGAGGTCAGCAGATTATTTCATCAGTCTTTAACCACAGACATATAAACCTCATTAGGAAATTTTCTGACCCGAGTGAGTATAAACACAAGGAGTGAGAAAACCCGGAGCATTAACACAAACTCAGCCATTAATCTGCAATGCATATTTCTCTCCTGACAAAAAAGATTATCAGATTTCCTGTTGCTGGTGAAGGGGATGACTCAAGCACTCTGAAATCAGTGAATGCTGATCACTGATCTCTTGTGGCAAAAAGGAACTTCTTTTTCCCCTATGTTTTCCAGCAGATTAATCTCCAATAAAACTTTATCGTATTTGTCTAATAGATATGTGGCAGGCTGAAATGTTTGGTACTTCTTCTCCCTTCAGTTGCCTGGTTTTAGTGTGAGCCTCTGTGCCTGAATGTGGTTCAGGGTGACACCGTGAGTCGACATCTGCTCACAGCATATAGGAGCGCACAAACACAAGCAGAGCCTGCAGAAATGAGAAGCAATTCTCCCCTTCAGCTCAGCATTAATAAAGCCTCAGCAAGAATACAGGTACAAATTTGGACATTACACCCCAGGAAGACACAGTCCTATTGGGAAAAATGTGAGGAGAGCAACATGACCAGAATCTAGGGAACATGGGCTTCAATAAGGCTTGAAAGGAGACAACTGAAATTGAACATGATAATAGCTTTCAAATGCATGAAAGGCTGTTTCTAAAGAATAAGGAAATCACCTCTTCTCAATCACGGTGATGGACAGGACAGAAATAAATGTGCTAAATTGCAGCAATTAAGATTCAGGGTAGATATTGCAGAAACCTTCTCAATAGTGAGGATGGTGAGGTGCTATAAAAGATCACCTGGAAGATGGTGGAGACTTCACTATTAGAATTACTTCAGAACAGCACAGTCTTCCTAGAACTACTCAAATATAATTTATTACCTTTTCAGCACTGGGACAATGTCCTGTACTCCTTTTCATCTTTAAATTCCTATGAATAGCACTCCTGTGTGCAATCATTTTTGCTGAAAATTATTAACTGCAGAAATAAAAATATTCTCCTTTAGGTCTCCCCTTGCCCATGTTGGTACAGAAATAAGTAGGAGGAACTTTCTTATCCACTCCCTTTTTTTGCCCCATGTGATGTTACTAGAGATGACAGGTCTATTTGCTTTTTTGATGCAGAAGACAACAATGAGAATAACCAACCTTATCTAGGCCAATAATAAATGAATAAGAAAGCAAATCTCACTGCGCTGTAAATTCCTCTACTAGATCACAAAACAAGACCAAATGAATTCAAGAAAGGGGAAAATGCATCAAGCAGAAAGATTTTAGATGAGGAGAAAAGAAAAGAAGTTGCACCATCTACTTGGGTTTTGGAAGAATACCCTGTGACATCTGTATTTTTATATATATGTATCTATATATCTCCATGTGTGTGTTTCCCTTTAACTTTTTCACACTGACTAAAATTGCCAGTGTTACACCTTATTTCTTAAAGTTGGACCATGTTATTAACTATTATGTAACATCCATGAGATTCAAACATGGTCCTGCCCCTGGACTCAGTGGGCTCGACAGTATTCATTAATTAGTCTGTTCTCATGGGATTCAACTTCCAGTCATGCTTTGAAACTTCCAGCTGAAGTAATTTTAATTCTTTTCTGAATTACAATGTTTTAGTGAACAATATTCTCCACATTACCCTGTAAATATTTTTACATCTCGGAGTGGTTCAGAGAGTTGGATATTGTGGTGTCCTATTTGAAATTTCATGGAGCCACTTACATGTACTAAATGAGGAAGCACCTAGTGTTTGTCCAGCTTTGGACAACTATGCATGAATCTTTCAAAGGTGAACTAAAACATGATTGAAAGAACTCACTTCAAAATGTCAATTAAAAGCTAGATAAAATTTGCTTGCAATAGTTGTGAGGGAGAAACTCTAGTGTCACCACAGCAGAGGGTTGGGGTTATGATCTATTGCTGCTGAGGATAGGAAGGAATAGAAATCCCCTGTCCCCTTCCCAAAGTTATGTCTCTGTAAATTTCCATGTTACATCCTTGACAAGTCTCCTAGTATTTGTAATTTCTTCTTTTTCTCCCTGGTAATTTGCACTGATGTGAAGAGTAAGAGAAATCTCCAGAGCAAATTCCTCTACTTACAGCTCCCTTAGGAGAAAGAACTTTGCCTTTTTGCTGGTGTGTAAAGTATCTCAAGATTTGTCCCTCATTTATTAAATTCATTAGAGATCATCATGACTATTGAATTTCTTTTCACAGGATACTCTCTTGTCAGTAATTCCCTGTCCACTGTTCTTCAAAGAAACAGTTTTCTTTGATCCATATTGTAACTGAATCTTCACAACTTGAAAATAAACCTATTGTAGCTCACTCCTTCACTGCTGATGGCTGCATTTCCAGTCAAGACCATTCTCTCAGAATATACTTTTCAAGGATGTGAGTCTTTTCTCACACTTTTTGCATTACCTTCTTGCTTCATAGCACTTTTCTCTAATAATCTGAATACAGATTTTAAAACAATTAATCTATGCTTCTATTCCAGATACTTCAGCAGGACAACACATCTAGAAAATATAAAGCATCTAAATAATGCAAGAATTGTGATAAAAAAATGAGAACAGTTGGATAAAAATAAACATCCTTATTATCTAACCAAATTCACAGCTGCAATGTCATACCCATCAAATTCAAGAATCAGCATCACTAGAGGAAAGTGAAAAACCTATCCAATAGGAGGCCATCAAAAGATCCAGGGAATATGGAAGGAGTATTGAAGAGAATGTGCAGAATACAGAACAAGAGACTGAAAAGTAGCAGGGGACCCCAAAGCAGAAATCCGTAATATATTAGAAAACTGAAGCTAGGAACATTTTGCTTACCAGACTCTAATTCTAACAATGGATCCAAGCAACTGCAGAATACACAACAGCAAAATCTGGTAATCCACAATTATTTCTTCCCCTATGTACTTATGAAATAGATGTTTAAATTTAATGCTGCTCTTCTTGGGAAGGAAAGTAAAGCTTTTTCCATCATACTTCAGAAAAGCTTCAGGACTGAAATGGAATATATTTCAAAGGGAAAGATTAAAGTTACCGTGTTTCATCCCAGAACACACAAAGTTAAAGAAATTAATTATTTTTTTTCTAGAAGTGTTCTGATCCTGATTTCTTATACATAGGGAGCTTGAATTTTTGCCAAGTTGCATGAAAAACTATGCAGTTTCATTGATTCATAACTGTCCAATTATATATAATCTTTGCTTACTGCTCCTGAACAAGGACAATTTTCATGTCATTATTTTCCTTCTGGTTTTCAGTAAGCCAAGCATCACTGGTTTCAACAGAACATCATTACGGGTTGCTTTTCTCTCCAAATACATTTTCCAGTGGATCATGTTAAGGAAAAAAAATAAAAAAAGAAAGCTAACACAAAACCAAACTAAAAGCAAACAAACCCTTTAAAAACGACAACAAAACCACTGCCACAGCAGTACAGCTGGGATGCAAGCTTCTCTGCCTTCCTGAGAATTCATCCAGCCTGCATGGGGAATATTGACTGCTGGGCAGATTACCATAGCTATAAAAGAGAGCATGGGGAAATGAAATGAGAAGGACAAAGAGTGTGAGTGGGGTGTGTGTGTACACTTGTTCGCCTGCATGTAGGAAAGAGAGCAAAGAAAAAGCTCTATATTTGGGTTTATGTATCCTTTGCAACATTTCAGAGGTTAGCAACAGTCCCCAAGAAAGCTTCTGCTCATATCCTCATATCCTTTCCTGATGAAGGCAATAAATATTGAAGTAATCTCATATTCATGAGTAATTTACTAAATAAAAAAGCAGGCATTTTTAGAAAGACTTTAGCTAAACAATCATGGACTACTTAGGATGGGCCAGGCCCCCTTTACAAAATACATGCTTTGTTGAAGCTTTCTGAAATATCTATAGTATACTTTAAGCATCCAGACCCACTATCACATAATTAGCACTATGAAATTATGTTTTCAGAACAGGTATGACTTTTTTTTTTCTTTTTTTTTTTTTTTAATCTTTAGAGTGGTTTACAGGTAACAATATTGCTAGTAGATTAAAGCTGTTGATAGGACCTATAATTGCATCCATGTATTTCTCCTCTCCACCCTCTCTTTTTAAGCTTTTGTAAGCTTTGATTTCAGGAAACTCTCACTTATTCGTTTACAACAACATGAAGTAGTATAAGCAACACAATTATTGCATAAACTGATGCAATTCCACAATCCCCCATGGAGAATGACATGTACACCCTGAATGACACCTATAACTCTGAAAATGTAGGGTAAAAGGCAGATGGAATAGGCAAGAGTCCTCTGGTCTCAGTTCAAACAACAGGAAAGCATTCTGCTTTTCACTTGGAAAGGAAAAATCAACCCAAGTTGCTTCACAAGTTTAGAAACCACAGCAAACCGTTTGGGGATTATAGCCTTAGATTTACATTTGAATACATAGCCCCTCCACAAGTCTGAGGCTTACAAATTGTGCCAAGAAACTTCCTAATAAATGCATGTGGTATTTTAATATCATGGAACAATCTGATAAATGGCTGTAGACTATTAAGGAGTTGGAGTCCAATGATAAATGTGGTCACAATCAGATTAACTAACTGTTGTTTTTTGCTCTGCAAAGCTCCTGTTACTGAATTCATCAGTGTTATTCCATCAGCAAAGCAGGGCTCTCCTCCTCTGTCACATGAGATACATAGGATTGTGAATAAGCTCGGAAGGATCACACAGGGAACAGCATAACTCTCCAGTTCTGTTTTCCATCACCACCACAGGATTGCAGACTGTGCGTGCAAGAGACCTAATGGAACCATGCCAGCCAGTAAAGAGGGAGGGACAAGAAACTCTGCAGCACTTCTCAGCTGGGTTTTGGTGGAAGAGGTATTGATGGACATTCCCATCTGATGCCTTTCAGTGCTTTGCACAACTTTTGGGTAGAGGAGATTCAGGCTAGAGTCACCGTTTTAAGCCTAGTAGGTTTGATTTATCCTGTAAGAACATCTTTACTCAAAAATTTTGTTCCTGATTCATTCCATTAGTCTATTAGCTACTTCACCAAACCTCTCTTTTGATGTTTCTGAAAAATTAGGAACTTTCATTTGTCAAGTAAGATGGGCTTATTTGCCATTCAGTCCTTCTGTCTTTCTTGTACCTGCTCTCATTCTAATTCTCATACAGAGCCAGTGACACCAGTGCTGATGATAATTACACTGGCAAGCATGCATACAGAATTATGCTAGAATGTGCTCCATGCTGTCTAGAATTATTACCAGCATCTTGGTTATTCCTCCCCAAAGGAAGGAGGGAAAAAGATTTCCCTCCCCTCTCCTCAGTTAGCTTTCTTTTTTCTACTGTAAGTAAATGCAGAATACATATACACAATAAAAGAAAAATGAAAGTGAGGTTCACCTGCAATTCAATTGGTGATGTTGAAGGCTAAAATGATATAAACAGCATGCACAAATAATAAACAATAGCTCTCTTAAAAGGGCATATGTTATTTCTAATAGTATTTTTCAAAGCAGTCCTGTTAATTTTCATGGTATTTGAAAATATTCAAATAATTGCAAACCAGTCAAAAACATTGTCCATTCCAATTAAGTTTTGAATTAAGGAATCAGTGAGTTTGTATTGTAAAATATTTTACCAGATATCAACTATGAACAATAAATATCAAACAAACCAACAATAAATATCAAACCTTGGTGCTGAGGGACCTGCAATGCATATAGACAAAAAGGAAGACTAAGCAGTTAATAACTTCTTATATCTGTGCTTGTTTTGAGAGGTAATATGAAAGTATTTCTCTTGGGTTCCATTCCCTCCAAGTCAGACACATAAACACACACAACTATTAACGAGCCACTTCAGGGAGCTGGTACCGAATAACTCTGAGGAACTTGACAGACAATAGATACAAAGGCAAGTGCTTAAAAAGCCAAAACAATGGGTCAAGTCTAATCTGTACCTATGTGAATTAGGGTTTCAAGACTGAGTGTGATTTGGTTTAGAGCAACAATGGAAGCCTTATCACTGGTGTTGAAAGGAAGATGTCCAGGAGAATACATTTATCTGCCGACGGTACCACATAACGGGAACAGGAGCGGCACAGTTTGAGTCAGTCGGCAGCGTCAGAAAGGTGAAATGCGAAGCATCCTTTTATCAGCCAACCAACCTGTAATAACCTTGGGAGGAATTACTTGGGGAAAGATGACGGCTGCTGTAGGCATCTCCTTTTACACTTTCTCCACAGACTGATGCAGGTGTTATTAAGTCCTGGTTTGACTGTGTGAGTTCCCCCTAATCAGGCCAACTCTGAGTGTCCTGACTACCTGTTGGAAAGACTATAATGAAATATCTCTGATCAGGAGTACCTCTTTTGAAGCAGCATTTCTTTCTGCAGCCATATGGAATTTAGTCCTATTTTCTGTTGCTGCAAATACAACTGAACAAATAATAGACTTGCTGGCTCTTTTCCAAGGCCAAAAGAAATTGTTGTGGTTTCTCTAAACCCTTTTTTCCTAGACAAATGAAAACACTTAGTATTTTATGATTTTAGATTTTGTTGTAGTTTAAAGGTTTCGAAAACTCTACTTTAGAAAGAAGCTTTTTAAAAGCTGTGATTTAAAAAATGAATATTGCATTATTTTAGCTGATGTGAATTAAACACATCTACACAAACCAACAAATTGTTTCAGCTGGAAGGAACTCTAACCCCTCTCTTTACCTGACAGACTTTCCACAGTTTGTAAGCAAGAGGTGTATATTCTGCAGTTCACATGGCCAAATGGAGTTCTGCAGAGTAGGTTGGACCTTTGATGGTTCAGATTTCTTTGTGAACATTTGTTCCTTTATTGTCTTTGATGATATAACCAATCACACTAATTTTGGATATAATTGTAGGTAAGCATGGTGTTTGACCATCTGTTGCAGTGTCTATAAAAAGATTTGTACTTGTACAATACCTTTAAATTCCAATAAATAAAGTTGAAGAACTAAGAACATGCCTGAAAAGGAATTTTTTTATGAGTTCAAAACTTTACTCATATAAACAGACCCACTATTTTGAAAGTGGTTCATATGTAACATGCTGCAAATTTTGTGATTGTTGCACAGTCAGTGTCATATTCCAGTGTATGTGATAGTGCTCTCCTCCTCTTCCTCTGCTTTATATGTTCACATCTACTTTTATGACCTTTTCTCTTTTGGTGGAGATATATCCTACTAATGTTGTTGAATATATCACACTGCAAAACAATGGTGACCAAAATTTCAGAATAAAGATTTGCTTAAATAGGTTCTGTTGTAGAACTATGAAACAAACAAACCCCAAACCCATTTTTACTGCTTTTGATTTTTCTTCTGTAAGTAAATCCAGAAAATTACTAATGGAGAGAAAAGATCAGGGTAAGGAGTTAATTGTATTGTATTATTCTTTTGCATGGAAAAATAGTACTAGTCAAAATATACTATGGATAAATCCTCCCACAATTAAGCACTAAAACACTACAGGCAGCAGAATTATCAAGAGTTATATCACTATACCCTTAGTAAGCTTGAGTACTTTTGTCATTGCATATTAACCATGACGAAGTTTCCTTTCATTCATGAAGGATAAGAGAAGACAATTGTTTTAACACCTTTTTTTAAGTAGTTTTAAAAAACTACATTAAACTTGCATGAAATATCATTTTACAATACTTGAATTGATTCCACTCACACAGAGATCCATGCTAGTCACCACTGACCTATTTTTGAGATTTTTTTTAAATATATGTATTAGCTAGTTGTTTGGGTTTTTTTTGTTTGTGGGTTTTTTAATAGGGATTCCTTAATTGTAACATACAAAGCTGAAAGAACAAGTGCTTAAATAGCCTGGTATATGACCTGGTACTGTCCCTTCCCTGTTTTTCATCAGTAGAAACTTGGAAGAAGACAATAATAGAAAGTTTGAAAGCTTATAAAAGCTTATGAAAGTAGCAGATAAGACAGCAGATACAAGTAAAGAAACACAGCAAAACCTGGGACATCCCAGAATACATCAGAGAGCCTTCAGGACAGGGGAAAGCTAGAGAATTAAACATGATTAATGCAGAGTGCACTGAAGGGATCAAAAACTGTGTCTGTTCAGATAGTTTAACCTGCTCTTGAATTCTAAAATATTCCTTGACATACCTTCAGTTTGCTCATGGAAGTATCTTGTGTAATTAAGGCCTGGGTTCCGGAGCCTGAGCTTTGGTTTCCTGGGGATATTGGGTAAATGCCTAAGACCAGGGGCTTAGTGCTCCCCACAGAGCTTTTAATAAATGACAGTAATTCAAGCTCCGAGCAGAAGTATCTGCTAATCACAATGTATCAGCATGAAACTCCATTCCAGAAATCAAACTCATGTTAAAAAAAAATCAAAACAAAACACAACCCCACCCCCCACCAACTACTAATTACCCTTCCCTTAGCAACTCTGATCAACCTGTTACTAATTTTTAAGACTAGATGCATTTCTGCACTATAAAAATTCTCTTATTTCTTTATTTTGATGGTGTTTTCTCCTTATCTACCTCTTCAAACTTGAAAACATGAAGACTTTGTTTCCTCTAAATAAAAGGTCTTACTCTGGTTACTCTCAGTAACTTGCAAGCCATTTCCCTAAACCTGGCATATAAATTTTCAGAGAGTTATTAGAGCAACTGGGAGCCACTCTCACAGTCCTCTCAGTCTTGGTGACATTCTTTTCTCTGACAAGACACAGCAAGTGACAGTCAAGAATGCCTTGTAAAAACAAAGCATGTAGCAAGGCTCAGGAACAATAGTGCATTTTTGTAGGTATAGTATAAATGTAAAAAAATCATCGGGCTCATTGCTTGAAGGGATTAGAAAGCTGATGGTGTGTAATTATAAAGAAGATATTCTACTCAGCAGCACTTAATTGTCTGGTCTTAGTGCTGCCTGATGCATGTGGTACAACACTTCTGATCCAGGGAGCTGTCTGCTCTGCAGAAGCCTAAAAGTAAGACAAGATTGCAAGGACAAGTTGAAAATTTAGCAAGCTTATAAGTAGAAATCAAGTTTGGGAGGTATATGGCATATACATATAGAAAGCCAAGCCACTGAAAGGTGAGGTTTGGAAACTTCACACCTTGATGAATCTCTCAGTAATAGCGAAAAAACCATTAGAAGAGAAATTATTTGGTATCTGGAAAACTAAGAATAGAAGGTAAACTCAAGATTATTAACAAGGATGATTTTGTTTGCATGACATCATAATACTTTAAAAGCTCCAGAACAATCCATTCCAAAAAGCATCAAAAATGCATTTCAGAGCTAAGTTGTCACAATTAATGACACCACATTTTCTCTGTGGTTGCCAGTGCTTATTTAAGTTGCCTCTGATCTGAATGCTCCCAAGAAATGGCTCTGGTTACCCTTGGAACTTGGGGAGTTTGGCAATGACAGCTTGAAAAAATGGGAAAGGTAAGTCTGTTAAGTTAAAAAAAACAAGAAAAATGTTTTCTTTTAGTGTTTGTCACTCAGTAGCAACTTAGAAATTGATGGATAGTTCTATTATAAGTCACTGAATCTTGATTTTTACCGTTAAGCTTCCAAAAGGGTCTTTATAGGAATCCAGGAGACCCCGTAACTCAGAAAGAAGTAACAATAATTGGCAGTAATTTGGAAAATGGCACATTTTCTCTGCTGTTTGATTTATCTCATTGTACTAATCACTACCCTTCTGTGCAACTGGGAGATAGACAGCCAAAGAAACTGCTTCATTTGGAAGTAGATTTGTTATAATTAAAAAAAAAAATCACTGAGCAATTGACTTGCTCTTTTTACATGTAAACATCTCTGCAGATTAATTTCTGTTTCTACTTAATGAAGCAGGTTATTAAACTTGCTTATCAATTTTTTAAACACTTGTCATCTTTGATAACCTTAGAGGTGTTTCTCTTTCAAGCTGTAATCTGTATGTCATTGATAAACCAATTACAGATTTCAGAAGTCAAATGATCATGAAAAATGGATAACGAGTGGTAATAATTTAAAAATTCATATTTTTTTTTTAATAGCGCTAGAGATCAGGACAAACCTATATACATTTCAAAACAAAATTGCTAATCATGCATGTCACCTTACAGCCATAATCTTTCTATATAGGCTTAGATTGGATGCTAGGAAAAAATTCTTTACTGTGAGGGTGGTGAAGCACTGGCACAGGTTGCCCAGGGAAGTTGTGGACGCCCCATCCCTGGGAGTGTTCAACGCTGGGCTGGATGGGGTTCTGGGCAACCTGGTTGAATGAAAGGTGCCCCTGCCCACAGGGCAGTTCCCACAGGTGAACAAGATGATCTTCAAGATCCCTTCCAGCACAAACCATTCTATGATTCTATGGCAAAGGAACAGCCAGTGTGGCACTGAAGACTGTAAAAATAAAACACAAACCTAATTAGCTCACCAAAGAAGTTTTACATGGACAATGAGCACAATAGAGATTTGTAATCAGCCTTAGTAGTATTTGCTGGCAGAAGGCCTGTCTCTATGCAGGTGAAAACCATCTACGCAAAAAGATCCAAAAGAACTTGTGTTTAAAGCTGGATGAGGGAGAAAGGATACTAACTGTGATTATTGGCAAGAGTTTCCTACAAAAAGCTAATCACTGAAAAGTGACTGTGTTTAGGCAGGGTTGATCACAGCATTTAAGGAGAATGCAGAAGAGATTCAGCCAGAGAAAAGACAGCATGTATCAAACAAGTAAGGATGGTACTAAGGACTAGAACAGAAAAGTCATTACCTTCTGACCTAGCTGCTCATTCTTTAATTTCCCCATCTCTGCTTTCATTTTTTCCTTTCCAAGTGGTTTCCACGTTCAGCCACCTGACCAGTCATCTCCAGATGTGTTATAAATACTTGGGATTTTTTTACTGTAAAGTGGCCTGAATGCTCTGGAACTGGCATTATTTCAAATATGTATCTATATATATCTATCTTTATCTATATCTATCACATGAGTTTGCACCAATTGATGTATAGGACCAACAGGCATGGATTTGGAGTTTACTGGCCACACAATTCCTAGGAAAAGGGATGCTGTTCCTCCTTTCATATGGGCTGCACCACTTACCCTGGGTACCCCTTAGAGGGAAGTAAAACCTCTTGGTTTGCTAGTAAGAACCATGAGGTAGGAAGAACATAATTTTTTTTCCAGTAGGTGCTTTTGGTAGAGAAACAACTGAAGACAACTGACTTTGGTAAGTTTGGTCTGATGTAAAGTGACTGTGAAAACTGGTCTTGATCGGGCTTCTACTACATTTTCCTTTCTACAAAAGGATCTAGGCTATAGTTTTCAAATTCAGTCCAGGGACTTCTCTGAACCTTCCAAGATGCTTAAACTATGAATAAATTTAAGGTAATGCTAATTCTGAATGTTTTCAATGCCAATGTAATGTTTTCTTCACTGAGGTAAACAATACTCTTGAACAAGGTCAAAAACACATTTAGAAGTAATGGCTGCTTAAATCATTTAATGTGACATAACTTTGCCACAGCTTAAGGCCTTTTAAATCCCAAGATAATCGCATTTTACTTAAGCATTGAGAGTAGGTTTCAATCTAGCATATTACATGAAAAACACACCTTCTCTGCCACAACACAAAAAGGTGCTATTTACAGATAAATAGCTAATAGGAGGTTGTAGTTTCCTTGTAAAAATTGGTGAAGAAAAAGATAAAACTGCCTTTTCCCTTCTCTTATAAAAGGCTTTCCACTGAGGTATCTTCATCCAGAAGTCTCCGTGTTAAAGACATAATGATTTCTAATAATGAAGACACAATGTAAGGCTGCATTTGCAGAAAGACTACCCTGCATTTGTTAAAACATATGGTAGCATATGGCAAACTGACATATGGTAAAGGATGACTGTGTACATGAAAGCTGCAGTTTTCACTCACATTTTCTGTCCATGGTAGAAAAGGAAAAAAAAAAGTCTCCTTCTCCCGTGCATCTTAGATATTTCTATAAAATCTTCTTGCAGCAACTCTAACATTCTTTTTCTTTAATCTGTTGGGTTTTTTCACAATTGTAAATAAAGATCAAAGTTTGTTTCTGTAAAAACTAAAAAAAAAAATCATTTTGGCAGATTAAGCCATATGGGATTGAGCTAAGAGTATCCAACATCAGATATGGAATTTAGGCTTTACTGAAGCATATGACAGTGAGAATAGGTGGGAAAATATGAGGGGAGAGAAAACCATCAGCAGACATCCCTAAGCAAGAGCACTGAAACTGGCAGACTTGGTTGGATATAGCTGGAGATGAGAATTTGGCTCCAAGTATCTTTGATATTTATTTTAAAATAAAGAACATCTGTGAAAACTGAAAGAAGGAAAACATTTTCGACATTTTATATTTAAACATTTTGAGTAATAAAGTCCCACTCTAAGAACACAAGAAATGTCAAATGTGCCCTATAAATATACATCTCTCAAAAGCAAGAACTGATGCAACCATAGCTATTATTTCCCTATTTTCTCTTCAATGTACATTATCTGTATCACAGCAGAGAACTGAAACTTCCAATTTCCTCAAAAAGGCAGTTGAAAAGTTTGAGGTGCATTTACTCTTAAAAGCTTCAGACTGCAATCTAATCTCAAAATTACACCACATACAATTATTTTTGTATGGGATTAAGTGTCTTATTTCCTCATTATGCATGCTATTCATAACCAGCATTTTATCTCTTCACTGTGGACTACAAAGGAAAATAAACTGACTAAATTAACGACAATAATTGGCAACCATCCCCCATGGACTATGGTATGCAAAGGACTGCATACAACCAACACTCACACTTCCTATTTTTCTAGGCATAGCTGCAGTTAATATCCAGTCAACCACTGTTATTGTACACAGAGTGTTTCTAATATTCTTCAGATCCAGGGGTTTTTATTTTGCTGCATCTAAACGGGCTTCTTGCATTGGCTAAGGTTTACCTCATTACTTCCAACTGACATAAAACTGCTCATGAATCTTACATTACTTGGAGTCTCCTTTTAAATGCAGCCTTTCTCACTTATTTGGACAGCATGAGATATTTTAATTTCTGCCTACACCAACGGCTCACTGGCCATTGTGCTTGGGATATTATTATCTCAGCACTGAGCAAGCACGAGACTCTCGCTGTTTTCCACGGCGATTGCATATCCAGTAATGACAGTTAACTACACACTGTGTACAGGTTTTTACGTGAAGCCACTCAAGTATTCCATCTTTCAGTGGGAGCAGAAAATAATTACTGTACTGTCTCATCTTGTCAGCACACACACTTTATTTAGAAGATGGTTTTATTAATAAGAGAGGAAATGTTGTCCAGTGTCTATTCACTCCACTGCACCCGAAAGCAGAGTGATTAGGTGAGAGACCTCTTTCAGATCCCTCTTACAGCTGATCTGCTCCGAGATCCTGAACCACGTTTTTCCACATCCCAAAGGAGTGCCCTATATACCAATCTGCGAGGTGTTTTGTAGTGGAACTGCTGAAGCTGTTCCACTACATGCAAGCCATTCAATATTCATAAGGGAAGGGACAAAGGACTTGAATTTGGATGTCCTGTATGAATGAATGCCTTAATTACCAAACTATAGTAATTCCTCTTTTATTTCTCCTTGCGTGGATGGAATTACTTGGACAATGTGGTGTAATTTCAGCAGGGAGTTTTACCAAGACTATCCAGTTCTGGCACATGGGGGACCACCATTAAGTCCTGCTTCAAACAGTTCTGGGTCTAATGGATTCAATACCATGAGGTCTATCTGCTTTCCCACACAGACTTCTAACTCCCAGCTACCTTTCGTCAGGTCCTGCACATGAGAGAAGCACAGAACACTCAGTTTGGGAATTTGGCCAGGGCATAAGCTGCACATCTTAAAAGCTCTGCAGTGAAGAAAGAGTTACACAGCAATCACAGTTTCAACAGACACAAGCTCGCTGCCAAAGCCAACAGATACTTTTCACATATGGCTGGGGGAAAGAATAACCTAAAGGAACAGATGGAAATCCTACCTGAAGAGCATATCAAAACACAGGCAAGCCAAGAGAGTCAAACACAGTCTTTTGTCCTGAACTTGTGAAGGCTCACACAACTTAAAGAGTGCAGAAAGTAAAAAAAAACCTCCATGGTCTGAGTCTGTGGATCCCTCTGCAAGATCCAGGTGCGTGGCTATGTTTCCACGGGGGAATAATACCTTTAACCTAAAGACCAGATACTCTATGAACTATTAAGTTATAGGCTCACAAAGAACCCTGTCACTGATTTCCCATACTAACAACAGCATCAGTTAAACATATGAAACCTAGAAATTCTAGCAGTCAAATTTTATTTGCTGCATACATGTTATGAAAGTACATTCAAAAGTGTTCTCTATTTTACCCAGGAATCCTAGAAACCTTCAAAATTTATAGAGGCTTATGAGGGTCTTGTGGAAGTCACATCTGTCCAAGGCAAGGAGCATGATGAATGCTCAGAGGTTTGAGGTGGGAACTGCTTTCTAAGCAAAAGCCACAGGACAGAAACAGCACCTTTTTCTTCTGGTACAGTTTGGAAAATTAATATACTAGATTTGCTGTAGTTAAGACTTCTTTAACTCCTTTCATCTGTTCTCTTTCATGACAATGGAATTAGGTCTACACAATAGAATAAAGAAATGAAGTTATCCCAGGAGGAAGCTACTGAATGACAGTAATTAATTGAGCTAAACTCTTTTTTTTCCACTCTCTTTTCCAATTTCCCAGCTGTTAAGCCTTTTTTTTTTTTAAAGGAAAAATTACTTTTCACCCTATGGGTTTTACTTTTACGATGATAAAATAAAAAACAGTTAGATGCATACAAGTTTCGACTTTGTTTGAATGGAGAAGTTTTGTATGGGAAGCAGTAAAGCAGAAAAACACAAGATCAAACCTGAATCTTGGCCTTATCAGCACCATGCCCAATACTGCACACAACATAACTTCCTGTGCATTTATGGATGCTTATCCACAGTCAGGACTAAGGCTGGACCTTGTCTTGAACTTTGCAAATTTCTCTCCCTATGTTTTCAACCAATTTCTTGAAGTCTTTCAAGATGGACAGGACATCATTAAATAATGGAGGATCTCGAGCAGCAAGGCTAAGATGCTAAAACCACAGGGAAGGTATCAGAGAGCAGCAGTCTCCACAGGAGCTACAGCATCAGAAAGCCTCAAAGTCGTGTCAGATTTTAGCTCTTCAGAAAAAGCTTGCGTAGTTTGCCTTTTCTTCCTCCCCCACTATTTTAAAAAGAAAATACCAAAGGGAAAAGCAGGCATATGGAACAGTCCCTCATATTCTGGGAAGCTTTAGTTATCTACTGTGCCCTGATTTTACTGTAATTTAATATAATAATGATGAAAAGAAATCAATAATCTCACATGAGACCAGAAACTACTGGTGCTTTGCAGTGTATTCCTTATGGCATTTACATTACTGTTATATCCAACTTCTATATTGGTACCAAATAATAAATATTTATATGTGTGCATACATGTATGAGCCAATGTAGCTAACATTTTGTCTTATATTGTAGAAACTAAATGCTATAAACCTTTTTTTTTTTTAATGAGGAGTGTTTTTTTCCAAATCTCAGGAAAAAATAAAAATCACCCAACACTAATCTTTGTAGAGAAGTTTTAAATCCTCCTGCAAAGTATTAAACCTAAACAGTTGTATGAAAAGCTGGAAATCTGGTGGCCTTCAATATCCCTTTTTGACTAATTAAAGCTTTAAATGCAGTCAGAGTCAGTAACATGCCACTTCTAGAAAGATGGGGACATTAGATGATAAAAATACACTCTCTATTATCCAGAACTAAGGAAGGAAAGTGCTAGCAGTAGAGCGTAAGTTTAATATTTTTGTACTTCTGTGCAAATTTAAATTATTATTGGAATCACAGATATAATGAAATAGAGTCAGACAGGTGTTCAGAGTTGCAAAGTTCATCGAAACATTCTGATAAATCTTACAGACACTGAAATTAAATACTCCTAATAGTCAAGATGGAGCAGTGCAGCAAGATTTAGACCCAGTTTCCAGTCTCTCTCATGTTCTCATTAGTGACTTATATTTAAAACCTACTGTGTTAAATTCACCCTTACTATTGTGGGAAAAACTGGGCCTTAATTTACACTCAGACAAAAGTCCCACTGAAATGAAACGTTCCAGGTATTCCAGGTTTGTGCTGGGCAGCTAGTCTGCTGTTTTCCTCCTATGACCCAGGGAACACCATTACCAATCTCTACAAACCTACCCTTGCTGACAAAATCAACTCCATATTCTATTAACTTCCATGAAGACTTTGTATCAAAAGTAACAGGAACTCAGTTTTAGGTCCAAAGATTTAGGGAGTGATAGGCTGCACACTGATGTCTGAAAGATCAACTAAAATAGAACTTGGAAAATATTAAAAGTGTTACTGTTGGAGATGTAAATACCTAATTCATGCACGCTTACCCAAAAACTGGCTTTGACTTCAGTACACAATCTTCTCCACAAAAACCTTAGGAAAGGATCATAACCAAATTCAATTTTTATTGCCTATTTTGTTTTCAGTGCCTTTATCAAAGTGCAGGGAGAGAGCAAGCTTCTGCCTGAAATAAATATGTAAAAATACTGATTGCTGTCTGCATCGAGTTGTGTTACATTCAAAGCATTAAGGTAACCCTTTGCAGGCTTCCCATCACAGTTTCCCTGCTATGAACAGGCTTCATCCATGCCCAGTGCTGAAAAAGCCCTCAACAAATAGCTCTGGTTGATTATCATAATATCATCTGCCAGTGCTATTATGTTGTATCAGCAGACACATTATGAACTTCTATTTTAGGTGCTAAATTTCCAAACTGTGAAAAAAGGCTCTGAACAGAAAGTTGATATTCAATAATGAGTAATTTCTGCATACATTTAAAAAGAGCAGTGCATTCATATTTTGATACAAGGGGGAAAAATGGTATTTAATTCCTGTTTCAAGACACATTACTGCATAAAAGCAACTTTACAAGGAATTTGTTTCCTTACTTTTTTTTTCCTATAAGAAGAAGAATTGAGGTGATGCAAGCAAGCCTCTGCATAGTGCACTTTCTTTCACATCCAGGGTGTCTTTTTAAGTAAATCTCCTGACTGCTTGCACAAGAATAGCCTTGTACATAGTGCCAGTAAAGTTCTTTATTCCAATGAGCACAATACAATGACCAGAGAGTTTTGATGAAACAGTTAAGCCCTACAATATAAATCTGGGGGTTTATTCTATAATTCTTTAATATTTCTGAGACTTTGAAAATGAAATGGCTGAAATTGCTATATTTGACTTTTAAAAAAATTACTTTCTAATAGCTATTTTTATTTTTCAAATCCTTCAACAACGGGTGAAATCCTGGCTAATTAAAGTCAGCTGAGTTTTGCCATTGACTCCAGTGTAACCAAGATTTCACTTACGAAGTTTGATATAAAAAAACCCCACCCTAAATGTAATAAAGAGCTCTGACTAACAGCAAGTGCAAATCTGTTTGATAGATGACGTATCCTATGCACCAATATACACTACAGCTCATAACAGCACAACAAGAACAGCCTTAAGCTACTGAGTGAGAAGTGATGCATATGTTTTTAAGAACAGATTAAATGCAAAATATTGGCATTTGTGTTGGTCTATCAAATGTATAAGGTACAATTTGGGAAAAAACACCAATAAATTGACTAGTCCTGTATAATCAAGTTTTAAAATCTAGGTTTACTAAGATAAAATTTGATAATTCTTAAATGTGCATTAGGAAGATAAATCCTAAATTGAGCTGGCTGAGTGCTTCATGACTGTTCTCTTTATCCATTTAGCCATCATTGAAAATGGACTATATTGGCAAAAATAGTTGTCTGTTTTCCTCTTAATCCCATTGTGTACTCTTGTTTCTGCCAAAGCTTTCAGCAAAAATTTATTTTTAGGTATTGCTAGATATCTTAGCAATAGTTTTTTCTACAACAGATATAAGACTATATATCATTAAAAATATTTTTCTTTAAAAAATACTTTTTAGAGTTGAAATTATATCAAATAAGAGTAATTGTCTCTTGCAATGAATTAGACTAACTAGCTTTTAAATGTCTATTTTACAAGAGTACATCCTCCAAACCTTTAAAGAGTGTTCCCCTGACAACAATTTTGCAAGACCAAGGGAATAATGCCACAATTATGCTGTGAATTGTGCAATACTATGGTAAACTGTTGCTAATTATTGTTAATGTTGCAATGGTTTTTTATTTATAAATCACAGTATATATGACCAGAGTAAAAAGAGTAAAATTTGGATGATTATTGTACCAAAGTGGTTCTACTTCGCTGGTTAATTTACTTGAATTCAGTATACATTGATTACAGTAATATAAAATGATAAACCTTTACGTTTCAATTCACATCCTTGTAGAAGTAAAATACTCCCTACATTCAAATACAATACTCTCTATATTAAATGCTTGATAATTTGCAGTGCTGATTGGAGAAAAAACTTGACAAGGCAGAAGTCATTAAACATTTTGATTAGATGTGTAATAACCAGATGGTGATCATTTAGCTGATACAATACACTTTAAATCAAACTAAGATTAATACAAAAAGATCAATCCAACCCTGTCCAGCCAGGTAAGTCAGGTCCAGGAAGGACCAAAATTCCCTGTTTAGTAGAGAGAAAGGAAGGTTTTATTTAGGAAACATCTAACAAGAGCTCCAGCATTGAAACCTCTGAATGAGCCTTTCTCTTTAAATCAATCGTGGTTATTAACATTATATGGCAGATTTGTGGTGTGGTTATCTTTCATCAAAACAATCATTTTGCAAAAGATTCCACAACCTGTTAATTCTTGGAGATTTGTATTTTCTCTCTTCCTCCATTTGCTTTCATGAAACAAAAGTAAATATAACGATAAGCAGTCACGAGGGGTTTTTTTTCTATTTTTATGCATTAAATCCATTTGCAACCTTTGACATTTGTTGGCCCCTGAAAGCCAAAGTGGAATTTATACATGCATAAAAAATTGCTCCAATTTAGCTCTGAAAATTTCTAGCAAAAAGTCATTGAGGGATAACTTTCCTGTCCCAAACCCATATTACCTGGAATTTGATATTAAAATATACTTCGGCCCAAAATCACAAACCAGTTTTAGTAACTATAGATTTCATGTTGTAACAAAACTCTGTCTAGATCAGTACATTCACTAAGGAACTGCTCAGTTGTGTGATAAGCACTTCTGAGTGATTTTTAAGCTGCTGGTATAACAGGGTCTACCACGTCCTGAGGAGATACAGGATCACCACTTCAAAAGGTAAGGTTTGCATCAATTTCTAACATAATGCAACTGAGAACAACAAGATTTCAGAAATGGTTGCTTGAGATACAGGATCTTGTTATTCCTTTGCACCTAAAGACAACTGATGAAGAATATCAGAATATCTTTTTTGGAGATCATAAAAAAATATAAGTGATTGAAGTCTGGTGGCTTTGTGGCTGAGCCAAGACAATACTCAGGTTGCAAACAAAGCACTAAAAGCTGCTGCTAAAAATACTTTGGAAAACACGTAAGAAATGATTTTTTTGCAACTCAAATTAACTTTGTTCCTCTGGTAGATGACTGAGCAGGAGGTATTATCAAAGTGGAGTAAGGCTCAATACAACAGAATTTTTCTATCTCTTTCCAGATTTGATTTTTTTCCATGGCAAATTAAAAATTAATCAATTGATAAAACTTTTCATATTAATGCATCCCACAAGCTGATTCATTGAATGGGATAACTAAAAAGCATAATGAATTGATTGGTCTGTGCTGCATATTTTGTCACATGGGTCTCACATAGTAAGTAGGTATAATTTCCCACAGTAGGTGGAATTTCAAAACCGGCCACAAATATTGCAGCAAAATTTGAGAACATAAGCATTGTGCAGTAGAATCCCACATCTGAGTTTCAAGTTGATTCTTCCAGATGAAAGCAACACAAAAACACTTATATAAAACCACCCCCAGGTGGAATGGTGATACCATCATGTGTCCAGTCAAATTTTTGGATTTGGCAATAGCATTTGCAGGACAAACCCCAGTAAAGAGCCTTGCACTTAAAAAAAACCAAAAAATGTACATTAAGTGACTAATCAAAGGAATCACAATCCATGGATGTTCTGAAACTCAAGTTTCTGTCCCTGTGTTTCATTTTACAAAACAAGACAGATGGAGCTAACCAAGGAGCAGGCAGTTCCATGTCTGCTTTCCATCAGATGATTTCAGGGGAATTGCTGTGTCCTTTGAAATACAAGTGGCATCTTCCCACCTGCTGAGTTTAATTTCAGAGTCCAGCACTATCATTAACAGAATTTTTTTTGAACTGTGTACTATCTTACATTCATTCTCAACAGAAACAGAAAGCTTTTCTCAACAGGAGTGTGCCTTTAGCTTCCCCTGGAGAAAGCAAATCATTCATCCAAAGGATGCATGAATGGTAGATATAATGTTCAAACTCTTTTTGGAGTGTTTCAAATGCTGCTTCTTTCCTCATGAATGGGAAACATGAACATAGTCTAAATATCAGCATCTGAAGCTACGCTCAGAAGTTTCTGAGGTATCCAAGCCCTCGTTTAACTTCACAGGCATCCCCTTCTTAAGTGCCACTGCTGCTTTTGAGCAAGTCAGATCACTAAGGTAGCTTATGTCCAGGAAACATGTTCTGCCAGATCATTTACATGTGCAGGAGATACATTTTTCATATTCATTCCTGCATAAACAGGATTCAGATTCAATTTATTTTTAGATTTACCAAAACATAAGTATGAAAAGGAGAACAAGATTAGAACTGAACCATGTCAGCCTTGTAGTATAGTGAGTCCAGATCACCCCCAAAGCTTAGGTCAGTTCATATGAGAATAAAAAATACATTATTCAGCTCTTACTAGCTAGTCAGTAGAAATAAAAACCTTTCCTAATGTCATCTTACTCTTTATTGATTCTTTTCCTCTTGTCCCCTTTTCAGTCCCAGCTCTCCCTTACATAAGCATAATCAAATTACAAGAGCACTATCTGATCAAATTCTACTTTGCCCATTCTCGGCTTCATCCCTATTATTAGAGTCTCCCCAGTGCCTTTAATTTAATGAAAAGCCCTGCAGCCTAAATGTCATTGCTATTCCAGATTCCTATTTTAAATCTTCAGGCCCTGCAAGGCCTCACAGAAGGCACTACATGAGCTGGGTGGAGCATGCACAGCTGAATGCAGGTCTGAAGCACTTAGGAGCAGACCCAATACCTGAGCAATAAGACCCTGAAGACAGGAAAGAAAAGCAGGAGGGTGTTTGTCTCAACAGGGGTGTGTGAGGTATGGAAGAAAGGTTAGATGGTTGCAAATGATATTGGGTCTTTCTTAAGCAAAACAAAAAAGATTAAATCTCTTGTGAATTTTTTTTTTACTTATTATCAAGTTTTAAATAGCTTTATGAAAGTGTGGGTTTTTTTCTAACCTTTGGGGACAAATAATTCTGATGTTATAGATTGATATTTTTTCAATTTCCTACTCATAAGTCAGAGATACAGTTGTGGGCAAAAACTTACACCTGCAATGAAATAAAGTGTCAGTCAGTACGGTATGGTTCTCAAAATGCCTGTTTTCATTCATGTGGACACTCTTACAATCTTAAATGCACCAAAAAATATCTGCTAATGCCATCCTTACCTTTTGTACCTAGTTGCACTGGAAAAAAAATTACCATTCAATGAAAGCCTTGTCAAAGATGAGCTAAAAATGTATCCTCCTGCCTTTTCCTCTGGCAATTTGGACAATCATGTCAAAGTTATGTAAGGGCCAGAGACAAGAAAATCCACATATGGTAATTCATACACGCAGTTTACTACAACATATGGCACAGTATAACATGAACATGTGTTCACTGCCCTCCCCCCTTCCTTTTTTTTTTTTTTTTAATTTGGGAGCCTTATAAGTAATTTCTGAATGTATGGGAACTTTTATATGTATGGAAAGCACAGCAGCTAGTACAGAACTTGTTAAAATGGACTAGTAGATTAAATTCATGCAGGAATAAGGGAGATGGTTAGCTAGGCTGACTATTCACAGAATGGTAATACAAAAGAAAACGGAATTTTTGGTGAGTTCTACCAGTGAGCACAGGCTTCATGGTAGCACCAGTATTTAGTTCCACCTACTTGGGTGATTATTTTATAAGGCTTCCTTATGAGAATCGAGAAACTTTCTGCAGAGCACTTTCTAGAGCAGAAATCTGCTGAATAGATGGAATTTCAAAGTTCTACACACAAATGTATTACATATGCATCACTTTACATACACCACTGTATGTATGATATGTAAGTATCACATATATATATCTTGCCTGGGTACCAAAAATTTGCAAATTTTTCCTAATATCTGAGGTGTTTCAATGGTATCTAAAAAAACCCAGCATCCAAACATAGAAGGAAGCTCATCAGCTGACTCATTACGTGACAGACCCAGAGGCAACTCCAAAGCATCAACACAACTGCCTGAGGAGACTGCCAAGGACTCAGCTGCTGCTGCTGGAAAATCTTCCAAAGCCTTGCATCTGTGTCCTGTTACTGCTGTCTAAAATAAAATCCACCACAGTAAACAAAAACAATAATAATAATTAACAAAAAGAATTCAAAAATTCATTTTTGTTGGGAAAAACTTGTAACATGTTATATAACACACTATATGCTTCAGGGCTAGATGTATCTTTTCTCACAGATATTCCTGTACTCTAATCATGCAATGTGTTGCTCCTGACTTGCCTCTGGTGCCTTCCACAAACTTAAAACAGATGAGCAGTCAAAACGTTAAGGAAGCAAATCAGGAAACTAATCATGGGTGTGTAGTGGCATTTTAGACACCTAGATCCCAGCTGCCTGAAGGAAACTGTTGTCCAAAAGGTTGTGCAGATGTTTAAAATCACTCGAGACTGTTAAATACAGTCCCCTCTCAAATAGCTGCCATGTGCTTTAGCAACAACAGGAAAGTTGGACTTTATGCCAGAGAGTTTTACAGGATTTAGAAGTGAAAATATCACCCTTCTCAGTCTGCTCTTGAGTTTCTGGGTCAGTATAGTTACAAAATGTAATTAGACAGGATAAATACCTGGATGGGATTCCCTTGTTCTACCTATTAAGCAATAAAATCCCTTCTCTAAATATAGGGAGTGGAAATTCAAGCAATTAGAATAAAGTCCTTTAAAAGAGTGCTTTTGCAAATTACCTCAGGCTGAGTTTGTTATTACTAAGACTGACAGATACCTGATAGTTTTTTCACTATCATCCTTCAGAAATTTTTGATATATGATTTGAATGATGAATGATTGATCAATGAATGAATACCTAGAATGATGCAATGGGAGATGCTGAACAGGCTCTAGGTCCTTCTGGTACCTGTGATCTACAGCTGTGCAAGACTCAGCAACACAGTATTTAATCTACCTCCCTGTGGAATCCTTAAAAAAAATAAAATCTATCAAACCAAGTACATATGACCAAAAAATAAAAATCCACATGAACAGAAAATATACTTGTGTGGATAGTTTTATTTTCCTCAAGTAAAGTAGGTTCTGTCTTTGTGAAGCACTGTCTTTTCTTTATATTGTGGGAAAGCCAGACCAGACAAGATTAAGGGACGAACAAAATCTGTGGGGTACATGACAGAGAGTTAGTGATACAAACATGTCCTCACAGAAAGTTCAAGAATTTTTTAGAGTTTAAGAAGAGGATTTTTTCCTGCAGGACACAGAGATAGAAAAATGCTCTTGAGTTACAGGTTGCTCAAAGAGAACATTTGCTTATGCAAATGTGGCCAGTTCTGTTTCATGAGGTTTAAAAGCTGAGTCATGAGTCTCCAGCACACAGAGATGAGGGTTCTAGATGGAAACATGTCTGGCTTATTTTGGATCAGAAGTCTCCATGGGGAGCCTCAATAATACGAGGCAGAGTGTCAAGCATCTGAAAAAGCCCACACTTGTAACATTGATTAGGATGACAGTCTTTATATTAGGTGCTTTAGGAATAATTCAACCAATCCTTTAAAACCTATGGAAAAGCTGAAGGATATATTTTCTTGCGGCTAAGTTCCCAGTTTATTGCTTTCTGCTTCCATATGGAGACTACAGGCAACTTTCATAAATGGCAGGATCTAAAATAATTCCCGAGTTAAGCTTTTTAAAAATTCGGAGGTTTTATGAAAACTGGATTAGTTCTAGGTTCTCAAATGCTAACCCATTGAATGATTTATTCTAAACCAGGATACCCTTTTTTTCTCCCCCAGATGTTTGTAGTATTTGAGAAAGGGTTTTAAATGAGCCTTTTAAAATACTGCATTATGTTTCTTGAAGCTTCACTGTGAAGTCTGATGAGCAGAGGAACAGTGATTAATTGTAGTTTGCTGTCTTGCATTCCAAAATAGCAATTTTCCAATTTAAATCTCTTGTATATTTTTGTAAGAGTGTAATTTATATTCTCCCTCCTGTGACTTCCCAAGTTAAGACACGATTTAGATATAATTCCACAATATTAGAATTGGGGAAAATGAAGCACTTTTGACTGAATATTCAAGCAAAGAATGTGTTTTGGGCTATGCCATAAATCATGCTTGTCAGATCCTTCAAAGGAATTATTCTGTACCACTACCACGTCTATTATTTAGAAAGCACAGACACTGAACAAGATAATTCAGCAGTACTGTATCTGATTTACATATGGTTGTCTCCCTTTAATCTAAGGCTTTGAAAGCACTATCTATTTTCAATTTAACTTCAAAATAGTTAAATTTTATTTTGATTGCCTCATAATTGCACTGCATGTGCATATTTAGAGCCTTTTGGGCTTCTACTCAAAGATGATCTGGGGGTTTGATGATAACTAATGAACCATGGCAACCAAGTGGTGCTGAACTCTTATATTCAAGACACATAACTCACCATGAAATTACTGACACTTTAGGTTAGGCTGCTCTCTTGTTCTAAATATTTTTCAGGAAATTTCCTAATGGAAATCTTCTATGGAACCAAGAGATTAATTCACAACACAGAATCAAGCATAAGGAAGCAATCTTCCAACTTGTTCCAGAATTTTACATTTCAAGTACATCTTTAATAATACATTAATTCCCAAACCTGCCACTGGACCCTCCATGTCAAAAAGTTACCTATAAACCACTTTCCCACAGAGATACTTTTCAACAGAAATGTTTCCTTTCGAGTCATTTAAATTAAGAAACATCACATTTTTATATGGCAGATGGAAAGCTGAAATCATTATTTATAAAAATAAACTAGTAAGTGAAATCCAGTTGAAAACCTAAGAATTTAAATATGCAGCTACGGTGTAGAGTTCTCTGTTTCCAAAGTTTAGAAGATATTATTTTGATTTCTTAAACCACTACTTATAAACTGAAGTATCAATTTGAAAAACAAAAAAAAAAAAAATTAAAAAAAGGAGAAAAAGATATGACAAAGTAGCAGTTTTTCTACATGGGAGAAAGCAAATCATTGCAAAAACAGAGAAAGACTGAGATTTGAGATGATTCTTACTGTAGAACTTTGTTGAAGGGGAAAGATGAAAACAGTAGTACTCACCAGCTGGAAAGCTTAAATTGGGAAAATACTTTGAAATACATGTTCACAGTATGTATATGACCTGCATAATAATAATTGGGGCAATTGTCCAGGAATTACCAATTAATTATTTACTTTATTTAAGAATTAAAGCCATAAAATTTTCGTGTAGCACTGAAACTTGTGCTATGCACTGCCCTCTAAAATTATAATTGTAGCAAGACAGAGACACTTAAGCGAAACTGTTTTGTGAATCAATACAGGTGTGGCAGAGTATGCTTCAGACTGGACTGTACAGATTATTTGAGTCCACACATAAATACAGTTTTGACTAAAGAACCTGGACACCTTCAGGGCTTAACAATAACCTCAACAATTTGGTTAATGCCAGCTGGATTTATTGGTATAAATTGTAGTCACACCGCTGATTCAGACTCATAAATCTATTTATTAGCACTTCAGTCTCAGGTGATTTAAACACTAAAGCAAAACTCAGTGGGATGCAGGCACCTGAGACACATAAACTTGAAAAAAATTATTCTACAAGTAGATTTTGATAGCCAAATAAAAGATGAAAGGTGAATCAAGAAACACAAGTAGGAATTTGCATATATTTAAATATTTATTATTAAACCCGCTGGAGTTTGGTTCTTTTAAAAATCTCACTAGGTATCTATAAGCATGTTTAAGTCCATAATTATACTTTTTTTTTTCCTCTCCTCCCCTCTATTCAAAAATATAGGAAGGCCTGGAGTGGTTTCCCACTCGGAATGATTCACCTCTGTATGTAATGATTGTTATTTCCTAATAAGCATTAATAAACCCCAAGAGGACCATTTCAAGGGCTTGTAAAAATAATACGATAAAGCAAAGATTTTCCTTTGGAAAACCCAGACTGCACCAAACAACAAATGTTTCAAGTTTCATTCCCAGCTCACTATTTTAACTCCTGTTCAGTATAGTCAATGGCCTCACTGTATATCATCAGGACTACATTTTTACATTTTTAAAATGCTGCTAAACACTATTTTTTAGGGGGTAGGTTGGTGGCGGAGGAGGGGGGAATTTTTAAAACTATTTTTAACCCTTTTTGGTGTAGCCTCTTTCTTCTGTATAAAAGCCAAGTCCCCTTATTTAACATAGGGAAAAAGCACAACTCAGTTCTTTCAGTCACTGAATACTCCTCTTTTTGAACACATGCTCCCTTGTGACACAGGCTGAATCATGAGCTCCCTTGTTAAAGCCCTAGCACTCTGTTATTCACCATAATCTATGGAAATGCCACTAACTACTCCATGAGTTTCTGTTCTGTAAGTAAAATGTCAATTCTCTGCACCTTCACGTGTTTCTGATAAGTATGAAAGTGGTCCTAGGAGCCTTCGCAAAGATATTGTTTGGTTTTGAAAAAATTAACTGAGGCAAAGACATCATCTGGAGAGTCTGCTTTGACATTTTTAATTTTCTATGAAGTGGACATATGTATTTGCATCATGAATACATCTAACTTTGAGCAATCATTAGCCAAACAGGGATATCCCTCCAGCAAAAGCAATTCCTTACTGTTTGCCTAGGTGTCATAGCACAATGCAGTGACATCTGAATGTCCCCACCACTATTGTGGGCAACAGAGGCAAGAATTATATTTTTCCTTTCACCTTACAAAAAAAACCCCAAATGTTAATGCAGAAGAAAAGTTAATTACACTGACAAATCAAAAAGAATAGGGAAACATGTATTTGTTGGTTGATGGAAACCTAAAATTAAGCAAAAAACCATGAATGATTTCTTTCTTGAAAGCTGCAGAGTATAGCTCCCACTAGCAGCTCTGGGAATCTATCCTGTACTGTTCTCAAATTGGTAAACAACGTATGCAACTTTGCAACATAATTTTCTACACTGGAAGTTTCCTGATTGCATATGTCTTCATACAATAGTATCCAGTTCAATCCTGTTTGGTGTTTTCAGGTGAAAGCATAATCCAAAAGAACTGGCCACCAAAATAAACAGAGCAGAAAAGCAAAATGACAAATAGGTAATGCATATGCATATGCATTTAGTAATTATTCCTGTTGACCAAACCTCAAAGGCAATATGGGAATTTTTCCTAAAGAACAATCCCTACCTGTATATGCAAGCAGTCCACCTGTGTGCCTTCACTGATAGCTGCAGGAACGTTTTTTTACTTGCACATACTGTTTTTAATCTACACAAGAGATACATCTGTAGGCATGGGGTGTGAGCTCACAGTTCAAACAAGTGAGTGTAACCAGACTGATCCTCCATGGCACTGAAGATCTATATACTGTAATATAAGTTAAACATCTGTCACAGGATGCAAAACTTTCATGGCAGATACTGAAGGAAAAAGCAATTTTTCCTCTACTTGCTGCAGTTTTAAATCACTAATGAAAGAATACGAGGGAACAATCTTGCTATTGTATATCAAAAGACTTCACTGTCTGCTCCTTGAAGTGTTTGGATATTAATAAATTCTGAAGTCATAGGTAACTAGACAAGCACTATACAGAACTTCAGTCAGTGCCTTCTGACGTCAAGGACTTTCCTGATAGTGATAATTAGCTTTAAAACCCTCTGAGATCACGAGATTCAACACTTAACTGTGATGGCTTCTGTACTGCACATGGCAGTTGTTCAGAGCAACTGGAAGTCTGCTCCCTGAACAGCCACAACCTACTTTTTGTTTCAATTTGATCAACAGAGTGGTTGCCAGCAAAATCTAAGTTACGTATTAGCATAAATATATTGAGATCTGAAAGGGCTGCTATATACAGCACATGTAAATTATTTACATCTAGTCAACCCAAGTGACTGCAGACATTGTAAGAAGCACAGCTGCTGCTGGTGCTAGAACCTTGAAGCTGTTTCTTAATATGAATATTCATCATTACGCTCTTAGAAGACTGTAGGGGAAAACACAGTCAATAAAAGTATATTCTGTGTTTTGTAATCAGTAAACAACGTAAGCAAAATAGTATGTGGAGGATATAGAGCAGCTGCTCTTTCCAAATGAATGCCTAATTGTGAAATATTTAGACCTCAGCACTACTACTTCCTTAACAATTCTTTTTCTTGTTAGGGTACGTTGGACGTCCTTGTGCTTTATTTAGATTTTCTTTTTTTCTTCTCCACTCACATGTTAACACAGGGTCTAAAGCAAACAATCATGGGACAAGGGATTCAAGATAATGTAACTTCACAATAATAACCTACATTTGTACAATGCTTCTTATCCCAGGGCATCCATCCCTAGACACCACAGTTACAGCATATGTGGGAATTTCCCACTGATAGGCAAAATATACTTATGGCATAGGTAATCCATTTGCCACTGACACTTCAGATTGATGGAGAAACCCATAATGTGTGCACCACTGTTTGACTGTTGGCCCTCAGGCAGAAGAGTGGTTTGAGCATGGAGTGCAGCAAAGTGCACTTTGGAACCTCACCAATGAAGTCTATAATATCATGCAAGTTAATATTCCAGAACTTAGGGTTTGTAGTCAAGAGCATAAAGCACACATGGAAACAAGATTTCCTTGCAGCACAGAGGCTGTTCAGTAATTGTGACTGCACAGGTAAATTCCTAAACCTGTGTGCAGTCCGTGTGTAACCCAGAGTAACTCATCAGTGATGCCAACCAGCAACAGACATCTGCTTTCATGGCAGCACCTAAAAAATCTCCTCTTTAATGAAAACTCTCATTCTTAGAACTCACTATGCCTTTGAACATTCCAGAGTCGGCCTTCATAAATACAGTGCCCACAGATCTAGCACTTTTTAATAGCTTCATTCTTGTTCATTTCATATTGTTTTTCGGGAAAAGATTTGGTCTGTTTAAATTATACTCTGTCCTAAGAAACAAATACAACCAGTTTTATCTGTGCAACGATAAAAAAGATAAATTTTACTGTTCCAAGTACCTTCTAAAGCCTCTACAGGGATATAAAGTTGCTATTATTTCCAAAAACACTTTTCATTTTCAGAAAATACATTATAGTGTTTAAACAATTTTTTATAGATCTGAGTGAGAGCGTCTAAACCTCCCAGCAACAAATTAGAAACATAATCTTTCAGCAAAAAAAATTAGGATACAGATCTTCTTATCATTCCCCAAAAGAGAAATGTGCTTATATAACTTCAGGTATTGCAGTGATAAGGAATTTTTATTTATATTTGTAGAATGGAATGCAATTCCTTGACATTCTAAAATATGAAATTCAAAAAGACTTATACGTATGGTGGTAACTGGTGCATGAATCTTCCCAGCTGAAAAGGTAAAATCTGTACAGCAAGCAAATATTAGTGCTCACCAGGAGAAAACTGGACTGTGTTGAACATCTAAAAGTCAGCTGATCTCAAAGCCCAACCACCATTTTTTGTACTGAATTAGATCACCAGCTTTTTTGTCACCAGAGACTACATTCTGAAAGACCAGGCTCTTGTATCGTTAATGTTACCGGGAGCTTCTTTGATAATGCAAATATCCAGTAAATGGATATTTACTGGGCATCACTTAGCACCACTGATTCACCTCTTGCCATTTTGTCCTCCTAAATCCTACCCACGTATAAAGGTCACAAAAAAATATCAGCATATTGAAAGGTTGTACAATACAAAAAGTTGAACAATACAACTTTCTTGTACTTTCTACTCAAACTGTTTGCAAAGAAAAACAGAGGGACACAGATATAAAACAAGACAGAAAGGGGTTGCGGAGAAGCTACAAACAAGTCTACTAATTGTTCTTGACCACAAAATTGTGGTCAAAAACTGTTCTTTGTTTTTGTTTTTCCTGTACTTACTAAATGCTTCAGGCGAGCTTCCCTACTGTAGGGATTCCAATACACTTCCCCATGCAATGGGCATGTTGAGCGTCACCTTCTGGATCTTCAAAAGTCAATCACACAACCCCACTGCTCTTCCCATCATGGTGGGAGTGACTTTCTATTCTGGCATTACTCCTTATGCCCTAGACAATGAGTTTCTGACCTGCACTAAGAATAAAGTCACATTCCCAGCCATCAAGAATGACAAGTTCCATGCACAGCAGGCTTTCCATGCTACCGAGGTACAGTGCCAGATGTTCCGATAGATATTTAATGACTATGACGTTTCATTTTTATTTACTTAGTCATTGAAGGGAATTATTATTATTATAGATAATTTTCAAATTATTAGAGCACATAAAATGATGTTTTTATTCATTTTTTGCTGCTAAATGGTAGTGGTGTAGAACATTTAATACAGCTTTACATCTGCTGTATCTCAAAATGCAACTGAGGAATTAAAAATTAATAAATAATGGGGTTGTCTTGCGTTGACAAAGAAATATACTGTAGCTCTCCTTTTTCTTTGCATAGGTATCACAGCTGGATGAAAACCAGAAAGATCAGTCAGCCTGGATCTTCTATAATGAATTTTAAAGAAGGCTTTTCACATTTTCTATCCTTACAGTTACTATGCCATTTGGGGGGGTGAGGGGTGGGAATTAAAATATTTCAAGCATGTTTTCCTGGGGGAATAAATTGAGAAAAGAAGAGATATTTCTTTATAATGTCAATCTTTACACACACAGTCCATATCCTTTTGTTCATTTTTTTGTTTTAAACCCTGGTGATAATGGTTTTAGATTTAGTATTTACTTCAAGAGCTTGGAATGTTTGCATTTGGATAAGCAAAAAACACAGTTTTTTTCTACATACAACCAAGTAAAGCCAAGTAAATACATTTGTTTCCTGAATCTTTCTAAAAGAACATTAATGTACGTCTACGCATAACAAATATTGTCAATTACAATGAATGATAATCTATTGAATATGATTTTAACTGTTTTAATTCCCTTTACTAACATAAAGCAAATATTTAATTATAACAAGTGACTAATCTGTTCGCTCTGTTTTGTCTTAAGCTTATGTTCTTTGTTTTAGAATTTTCATTTTCTGAAAAATTGTTTTTAGCTACCTGTTCCTTATCAGCAACTATCCTTCTATTATCTGCTTTCTCTTCAATCTCTTATGCTTGCGGTTCTTTTTCTCTCCCTTTATTTTCACTTTGCCCATCCCTGCTTTTCCTTCTCCACAGAAGCTTGTTTTCTAATCTGTCCTATAGAAACTTTCTCTGCAGTATTTACAAGCCCCCACTTTCAGACAGATGTTCTAAGCCTATGCTGAGGTGCCTTATGATTCAGGGCTTTACAGATGTTACAGAATCAAAATTCCCTTAACACTCCTTTGGCATAGCTTATTATAGAGACACAGAGGCTGAGAAGTTCTGACCTCCAAAATCTGAAGGATCTCTACAAAGGCAGAGCTAGCGTTTAAGTAAGTCTTTGTTATTTTGCTTTCATAGTTTAAATAGAAAATAAATACAGAAAAGAAAAAAAATCTGATACAACAAAAGTAATGAGAGAATCTGGGTGAAAAGCATATGAAATGCAGAGTGAAAATGCACTTGAGTATGTGCAAGAAATCACTGGATCCCAGAGTTGTCAGGGCTGGAAGGGACCTCTGGGAATCATCCAGTCCAAGCCCCTGCCAAGGCAGGGTCACCTGGAGCAGGTGACACAGGAGTGTGCTCAGGTGGGGTCTGAATGTCTCCAGGGAGGGAGACTCCACAACCTCCCTGGGCAGCTGTGCCACTGCTCTGCCACCCTCATATGAAGAAATTCTTCCTCGTGCTGAGGTTTTAAAGGTTTCCAAACTTCTCATGCCTGTTTATGGCCTTGTCCTTTCACTGGCCATGACTGAAAAGAGCCTGGCACCCGCCTTTGAATATTTCTATGCCATAATGAGATCCCCTCTATCTTCTCCTCTCCAGACTAAACAGGTCCAAATCCTGGGCTGCTCAGAACTAAATTTTCACCAGTTAGAAGAACCTTGACCAAAAAAAAAAAAAAAAAATCAACTTTAACTGCTTGCAGTCCAGTATGCAATGGAGTAAAAAAAAATAAGACTTTAGGCTTACTGGAGATGAAAACATTTATTTTTAACCTAAATAGAGCCTCAAGTGCAACCAAAATTGAATTTTAAAAAGAATAAGGTTTAGAAAAATATTTCTTAACAAAATGTATTTGTGACCCCATTTTTTAATTAAAAAAAAAAAAATCTATTTTCATAGCCAATTACAGCTGCCAATTTATCAGAGTCATTCAAGATGCAAGTTGTTTCATTAAAATAATAAAGAAAGGAAGACAATGATGTAAGATCATTTAAGACACAGGTTGGCTGATTCTCTCTGCAATTAATGAATGAATTAATTAAACTTGACAAAAACCAAAACGCACTAGACAGCTCATCCAAGAAGCAGTCCCAATTTGGCAGATGACTGTAACCCAAAGAGCAGCTGAGGTTACCTGAAAACTAACTGGTCAAAAGAAAACATTTATGCCACGGGGGTTGGGACTTGCACATTTCTGTTTTGGTTGCAGTCACAAAAAAAGCCCATTTGAGTGAGTTAAGCACAACTTCAAGCAGAAGAGTTTGGGAGCCAAAGTGCCAACCTGCACTATCCAAAGTGCCAAACCTGCAGTATCCATTGCTTTTTCCTATGCAGATTTTTCTCACACACAAATAAAGTACCATGGAAGATACTCACCATGGAATTATTGAGTTCTTCTTGCTAGATGTTACACATCTAAGATGAGAATGTTTGTGCATCAGCTGTGGCCAGATCTAAATTTTCTCCAAGTTTGCTGGCTCTGGGCTTGATGGTTTAGGCTAACTCTTTCTTTAAACTCCAATTTGGAAAAAAAAAAAGAATTTACATGCTAATTTCTCAGCCCAGTCAGCAGCCAATTAACAATCTGAATGGAAACATGAGAAAACTGTGCTACACAGTGGAAGGGAATGCCTCAAGAGTTTCCAGATATAATCCTGTTTGCAGGTTTTCTTGGTTTTTGGTATTGTTTTTAGATATTGTTTTTCTGTGGCAAAGTTGTTTCAGAACAAAATTCATTAATTTTGCACTGAGAAATACCTCACAGACATGTTTATCTTTAATTACTGTAATTTCTTGCTCAGATTGATGCTTTCTCTAAATGGTAAATTCTTACTTTGAGTGACAAGTGATTTTGAGTAATTTGAGTGTTTGCAATAGTCTTCTCACATTCCCTACACAGGTTTGTTTTCCCATTTGTCTTATCTCATACCTATCTACTAAAGAAAACAGAAAGTAGATTAAGGATTTCAACTTAGACTTTTTTTCATTTTCAGAAAAATTATTGCTTATGAATATTGTGAATCCTGGGAGTTACACTTCAGAACTTCACACAAATGCTTTTAAGAAAGACAGCACCACATCCTCCTGTGAGAATCCAGGCTATTAACATCTATGATAGCAAGGTAAGTAAATAACATTCCTCCTAATACTTGATAAATGCTACCAAAAACAGGTGTCCACAGGGTTGAACAGTCAATTGGTGTGCAACACTGACGCTCTAATTAAGCCAATTTCAATCAGAGTCAAAATGGCAATATCATCCAAAAACCAGCAGGTAGACGACAGGTATTGATGACAGGTATCATCTCACTGAGGGAAAAGATGGCCATGGTTGTCAACATTATGTGATTCCCTGCTGTATGGGACAGGACACCCAGGAGGGGATGCTCCACAGGGGACACCCATCACAATCTTTCCTGCTGGCCACTAGAGAATTTTCCTTTCTCTACCTGCCTGTTTTTCCCTAAGGCAATATGGACATAGCTGTAGTTCATCAGCTACACGTCCCTGGAATAAAAAGAGCTTCCTGCATGCCCGGCTGCCTCAGCTTTGTGTTCTCTAGTTTGTTATACCAGTCATTAAAATACATTATTTATTATTCCTCTGCTACTTAGGAGCCATTGTCTGCTTCATGTTTTCTGCCGAATGGTCTGAAAATAAAATACTTAGCACTAATTTGTACTAAGAGGTCACACTCAGGTGGGTAAATTCCCATTTCCTCTAGTTCCAAACCCAAGCAGAAATGGCACGTGGCTGCAATGAAGTCAGAAGACACAGCAGAAACACGTGCTGCCCTAGTGTTATTAAACTGCACACGAACAAGGCCCCTTTATTTTAGCATTTGTATGATCAGAATGATGCTATGACATGAAAGCAAGTTTATTGCTTTTTGTAGAATTTTCTCTCTGGAGTCTTTTAAAATATGGAATTTAGCTCCTTTTTGTGACAATAACCTTTTGGGGTGAGTGTCTTGGTTGATGTTTCCTATGAACCCCAGAAGGTCATCATTGCAATGGGTTGTGGTTTTTTGGTTTTTTTTCCCTAGATCACTCTCAAACTTGTCACCTCCAACTTCAACATTTAGGCCCAAAAGATAATGGTAACAAAGACAACAGAGTGTTTGTCTCGTTGTTCCTTTTTTAAACCAAGTGGAAGAAGGGTAAGATAAAAGGAAGAAAAATCAGTTATTCTTTCTCTCTTGTGAACGCAGCCATGGGAAACTGTGCTCCACAGGTCGTGAGACTTCAATTACAAAGGCTAAAGGCTGGTTTCAGTCACCTCACATCAGAGCACCTGTCTGCACTTTCTAATTTATATTCTCCCCTCAGTTTACAGAAGGCTGCCTGAGATCAACAGCATCCTTTGATCTCCCTGAAAGTCACTTGTCCCTAGGTAGGGACACCACAGAGTCATCTGTGTCCCTCTCCCAGCATCCTGCTGTTTTAGTCTTTCAGTTGTTTCCAATCCATCTTTTAGAGATACACACAAACATGCTCTTCCTAGCCAGCTCAGCAAGCTGTCCTACCTGGAAAGCACAGAATGTGTCTCTGGAATGGCTTTTTAACAAGTTTCACAAGGATGCAAAATTACCTAAAACGGCGCTGTGGATGGTCAGATGGAGCTGTCCACAACAGGCACCTGGAACTAACATGCAACTGCCTCAAGCTAGGGAAAGCAAATTTGAGAATAAAGCATCTCTTGGAGAGCAATTGCCCATGTGTGTTCCCACAGTGAGAGATTCACATTTGTGAAAAGCAAAATCTTGGCAGGCAACCCCTTGATGTGCAGAAATTTGCAAATCATTTCAGTCTAAGCAATTTTCCCATCCTTACCAGAGAGCACTAAGGCTGCAATTGTACCCTGATAATCACAGCTACTGAATTCTAAGCAAAATGAAATTTCAGCACAGAGTCAACACTGCTAAATACTAAAATGTTTAGGAGAAATGGCATTTAATTAAAATATCCAGACCTTTTGTAGCTAATGCATCAAACTTTGTATACTAGAAACCTAAACCCAGGATTAGTGGAAGTTTTAAACAGGGATTAAACAACATGAAGATCTGGCATTATTCTGACAAGACTGCAAAACACAACAGTGCTCCTCCACTCAGCCCCTTGCCAAAATGTGAGATTAGAATAAGTGATCCTACATACCCTTCTCTTTCAATATCTCTCTTTAGATATCTCACTGGTTAAGAAACAAAAGCTTGCCCAGGAATAAATGTAAAAAGAGGGTTTAAATGTCAATATTTCCTAAAGGTAAACTCAGTCATTCAGCACATTTCTAGCACTCACCAGAAGCATCTGGTCTTGCAAATAGTGAAAAATGAATGAGTTGTATCATGGGTTTATCCCAGCATGGTAAAACCTCTCATCTAATCATGACACTGAGATCAAAATGAGAAAAAAAACCAACAGAGTAGAATAACATAAAATAGAGCATGTTGTGAGAGAGTCTGAAATGGTTTAGTGAGCCAGGAGAATTGCTTATTTATTAGGTAAACTTTCCTGGCCTCAGACAGCACATATTCCTCTCAGCCTCTTTCTAGAATTTAGAAAGAAGTAGAGAAAGAGCAGGGTATTAGTTACACAAACTGTTACTTTCATTGCACATGATAGCACACCTTCTTGCAGTCTCAAACACCAGGCCAAATCCTAACATGAATTTGAGCAATCAAGTCACCGGAAAATTCTGCCTGTTTGAACAAACTGCTGCATGTGACTGATATAAACCCATCCCTGCACTTGCACGGCTAGCTGAGGTGGAAATTTACCTATTTTCAAACTAATCCTAAAATATCAACAGAAAGCACAGCTCTCTTGGGTTGTTCACTTTCTCCAGAATGGCATTTAGAGTAGTTTTGGACTAATTTTGTAGTATTAAGCTTCTCAGATGAGCAACACCACCACAGATTTCAAGTATGAGGGAGTCCAGTGGAATGGAAACTGTTTACTCAAAATCTGAATGGAGCTGCAGCTTATTGCATGAGATGATAAGGTTACGCAGACTTTTATATGTCTCCAAAAGGGGGAAAAAACAGTTAATATAGTTAAATAATTCCTTTTTCATCTTAGATTTCTGGGGTCTTGAAACCTTTTATAAGAACTGTTTCTCCTACCCACTCTCTACTTCTAATGGTTTTCCTACAAAGTGCTACCTACTGTCTCCTATTCTTTTTTTCTTATAATTTAACTGTTTTCCAAATTTTTAGTCAACAGTAACATTATGGAAGATAAGCAACTAATGATCAATTTTTAACAGATTACAAGTTTTAAACCTTAGAGACAGGACACAATAGCATGCAGTATGTAATTTTATCTGTGAGACACCCATTTTCTATCACTAAACTACACTATATAGAAGGAAAAAGGTACACTGTAAGCACAGTTATTTCATCAAACAAAATACTCAAAGATTTTTAAGGTGCAAAAAAAAAAAATTGTAAAATCATATGCCACAAGGCTCTAACCATACTGGAAAAATAAAACCAAAGTCTTGTAGAATATTGCTTTAGTTAAGGAGTGGTAGTTGTAGGATGTCTGAATGCACCAGCTTCCTAATGATTAGCACATTGACAGGCTTGGCTGCAGAATCACAAAGCAAACATAAATTGCAGCAAATTAGCAGAAGATTTTTTTTTGCTTTCAAGAAAAAAGTTTAATGGATGTTTTGCCTGAGGAGTTGATTTCAATGGCTTCTCAGCAGACGAGGCCGTGCTGCCAGGAACCACAGGAGCGCACAGCAAATTTAATAATGGCCCTATGCCACAGCATGGTTTATACAGCTACACAGCAGATCCCCAGTCAGGCACAGGCTCTGCACATTCAGCACAGGAAACTGAGCATTTCAGAGCCATGAAGGCCTGTGTCTCATTAGACAGAGCTAGAACTTGTGGCTGTCTACAGAGATAGCTGCCTCTTAAAAATCCATCTTGCTTCCAATGAATTTAATACAGCTTTGTCAATAAATTCCGTCACAGCGGAATTAACCCATAAACAAAGCCACTGAAAGATGCCAAAAGGAAAAGCAGATTTGGAAATATTTGAGAAAAGATAAAAACAAAGAAAATGTAATGTCAGGAGGACTTTTTACTACATCCAATTGATCACCAAATTCATCTCTCCCAATTTAAACACACAAAACATCAACTTCACATTGCAAATACATGAATTAAAAAAAAAAAGCTATTACAGGAATATTGATATCAGAGCATGCCATTTGAGTTAAAATTGGCAATAATTGCCAGTCTCCATTCCGGAACATTTTAATTTACTCATGGCAAACTGGCATTCAGATAGGCAGAAAAAATTATTTCCTACTTTTAAAATCAGCAAAGAAATTGCTTCCAGTCTGATCTTTACAACTGACTAACCCCAGCATAAACACAGGGCAAATATCAGCACTGAAAGGAAAGAGGTTTCAGAGGTGATGCTTAATCATGGTAGCCACAACATTATTGCTTGCTTATTTTGCTGCCTGCAAAATTGATACATATGTTCTCATGAATAAATTCATTGATCTCTCTCTCAAACATTAATATGAACAGGCATCATGAAACATATCCATTTGGGATGCTCTAAAACCTTCTGGGAAAAAGTGCACATAAAAATAGACATTGAAGATGAATAAGTATTTTGTTATTATCACCGTTTTCAAGTGTCTCTATCATCGATGAACTCAGACCTCAAACATCATTACCTACTTGATGCTTTTCTCAAAGAGGTATGAATTATTGCTGCTAGTTTGGAGTGGACAAAGTGTTCAGTGCCATGTTAACGCTGACATATCCTCTACATGTCCGACACATTTTCCTTGAGAAGTTATGCTCTTCAGTCTGCTGGACAGCAGAAATCACTCTCTGTGTACAACACCACAACAGATGAACAGTTTATTTATTTGAGTCCCACTCGCACCCTACAGGAGTGAGTCCCAAACTCACTCTTCCTATGCAGGCAGAAGAGCCATTGTGGGTTGTGAGCAGGTGCCTGTGAATCCCAGTGATGACCCAGGTCAATAAAGTCAGAGCCAGAAGAAAACTTTAAATCTCCTCTTTGAGTGCACACTGTCCTCGAATTGTTTTGCTGTCCTGGAGGCCGGGGGCAGAGGGGACATTTTCTGTTCTGACAGTGCTATTGCATTCTATCTTCTTAAGGTAATTACTCTGGCTTTCTTGAGATATAGTGGATTTTGACTTAAGGCCTTTTTATGCCACTCCAAGAGGAAAAAATAATAAAGGTTTTAAAGTGCTTGAAAACAGCCTCAAGTCCAGTCATAAATAACTACAGAATTACATCCTAAATGTTTACTAAGCTGAGGGAAGAGATAAATCACATTATATCTAAATGGAATAAATATACTAATAAATAGAAGTTTTGGAGCACAGATGGCAGTAGAAATAAATATCACTGCAAATCTTTTCCTTTTAAAAGCTGGTTTAAAGTGAACATAAATGATGACACAATCATATTTAAAGGACAAGTGTAGGTTAAATAATTTAAATATATTAAATAGCTANAAAAAAAAAAAAAAGAAAAAAAAAAAAAAAAAAAAAAAAAAAAAAAAAAAAAAAAAAAAAAAAAAAGAGGCAGCATGGTCAGGACCATTTATTCTTCATGATCATTAGACATTTTTGTTTCTCTCTGTGGCAGAGTGGTATATGAAGCCTAATTATTTTATGTTACTTTCTTCAAAAGTTAAAACATATATATGTACAAAACTTAAAGAATTTTATTACTACAGTGAGATTTACACAGGGTTTTTTACTAAAAGCACAGGCAATATGCAGTGATTTCTGCAACCACCCCGGAGTGGATTACCATGGCTCTCCTTTGTGCCTTGGCAAAACACAACCAAAATAAAATTACGGGATCACTGCCACCTGCCAGCTTGAGGAACCAAACCACATGCTCCCACGGAATAATAAAAAATGTTAAGATTGAAAAGCAAATGAAAGTTAAATCCTAAAGGTCTTCAGGGACCTCTGAGCTGTGTGTTACTCCTTTAATCAATTTTACTTGCCCACAAAGACAAAGACTCTTCCCAGTCAAACAAGTCCATCTAATGAAATGCCTGAATTTTCACACAACTGAACACGTGCAATGTGTAACTCATATTAAACCTCACCTTCAGGTTTATAGCTTTTTCATCTTGAAGCAGGAAAAAGAAAATAGTCAAATTGTTCTCACTGTCAAAAACCCCAGAAACTCTGCTAAGAATTTCACATTAAGAAGACATCTTAATGTGAAAAGAGGGTTATATCAGTCTGAGAAAAAAATTCCAAAATGTTGTTATTGGACCATGATTAAATTCTCCCACTCCCTTTTTTTTTTTTTTTTTAAAAAAAAAAGCAATTATATTCTAATAGAGCGATGAAAAAAGGATTTATTCGGAATCACTTAACAGTGATACGAAGGAATAATTTTAATTATCTCTGAGAGTATATTACTCTGGAAGTTTTTGTCTTCATATGAGACCACTTTTATAATTCTGTACACGTTCACATTTTTACTCCCATAAACTTACATATTAGATTTAATTTCAGGATATTCACAGGGGAATAGTATTTGCCAGTGTACAGGTGCTTCTCAATAGTCCATATTTTGGTTTAAATAAACCTAAACATGAACAAGGGCTTGTGTAGAGATATCCTATGGAGTTTCTTCCCCACACTTTCTATTATTCTTAAAAATTGGAAGGCTTTATGCCCTAAATACTTAAGATCACTTAGAACTTTCCTTCAAACTACCCAGTATTGCCCAGAATTTATCACCTAAGGCTGTACAACTACTAACACCTATAAACAAGGTTATGATTCCCTACAGACTTCCACATTCTTACTTCTTCCTGCGTAAGCTTTCCACTTTTCAAAGCTGTTTCACGCACAACCCCACCAATATTTACACATCAATAACTTAGTATGGCACAAACTGAGCAATATTAAGCTCTGTTCCCAGCATCCCCTCCCCATACTAATTGCTTCTGGCATGTCAAGCTGAAGATATAGCTCCCCAAGATCTTGGCTTAGGCTGCAGAGCTGGCCTAAGAAGTTTGTAAGTCTGAAATTTGCTTCAAACTGGTCCCCCCCACAGCCACTACACTTGTGCTGGTGATGGTGAACTACATGATGTGACTTAAAAATATCTTTGCCATCTCACTTCCACCAACACCCCCATTTTGGAAGGTACAAGGGACCAACAGTTTATAGAAACTGAAAAATAAAAGGAACAGAATTCCTACTCCTAGAGAGCTTCTATGCAGGGTTACATTACAAAGGTGTTAGGGGAATTTTGTGTTTCTACTTAAGATGATGTTCCTGCTCTAAATGTAAAGACCCTTTCGTTTTGACTTTCAAAACTGACATTTTCCAAAGCACCTAAATTCAACAATATTTTTTACAACACAACCTTAATCCTGACTTCATCATTCCTAGAAAACTGGGCTGAGAAACAAGTTGAAGCAATTCCTTAGACAACTTATTTATCTTCTGACGAACTAGTTCAAAAAAAAAAAAAAATTACACAGTGCAGAAATACTCAAATTAAAAGAAATCTCTTTTCTACATATCTGAAACTACAATACACTGCATTGTTGTTATAGGTTTATGAATCAGCTTTTCCCTGTTGTCTGGTGTACAATATCATACGCAGGAAAAGGTTAATCTTCAGAGAAAATATCATCTCTTGGCCCTGTGCATTTGTTGGAGCCACACAAGCTTTCTTTGAAGTTGCCTGTCATCCCAGCAAAGCTGCTTCAAGTAGTTCAAATTAAATATCACTAGTATTACATGTTGGTAGCAAGTAGAGGCAAGAAAGAGAAAAGCTTTGGGGTAGAATTTAAGGGGAAAATAGGATTATGTCTGCTCTGCAACATGGCCCCCAAATTATGATTTTAAAACCTGTTCAGGCCTCAGTTGTAGAGAAATTCAATTTACTCCGTTCTGAAAGTATCTGAACTTGATCTGACATGCCACTATTGATCCAGCAAATTTAGAAACATCTTTCATTTATTCCTGGTAGTGCTTTCAACTACAGAGATACAATCATTTTGAATATTTCCGCCTATGAAGACTTCCCCCCAGGTTTTACAAAAGGAAACCTATTAAAATGTTTCCCCATCCTTTTAGCAGGAAAAAAAAGACAAGACTGAATACAACAGGAAAGACTGGAGCTCAGCCCTAAAGCACAACTTGGCCGAGGAGCCACCCTTGCTACTGGATCAAAGGCAAAATTCCAGACCACAATCAAACTAAGTCCAAGCTAAAAAGTTTTGGTGATCCAGAAGGTGGGATAAAAAGGGGGGGAAAAAAAGGAGAGTAGAAAGAATTTCAAGTAATTTCAAAATTTCTGGGTTTAGTTTCAAGAACTGGGTTTAATACTTGAAGGAGAGGGAAAATGCCATGACCCTCTACATGACTTTGGATTTCAACATATTAGAATCAAGTCATTCAGATAGTGCTTTGAGACTCAAATTGTAACTGAATTTCAGTTTGCTGGTAGAAAGCATTTATCCTGTATAAATATCAGACCACTGACCTGATTAGAAGTTTTCTTAAGTTTCACACTCTTTAAAAGGGAGAGAATATCAAACCATCAAAACATACTGTAGTGAGTACTCCCTTATATGGTAAAGCAGACTCCGAGTGTGAGATGACTTGCAAATGGTATCTGTAAATATTAATGCACTTTGACATTGAATATTGCATATCATACATTTTAAGTGTTTTTTTAGTGTGTGGCTGTTTACAGTGAAATGATGTGCTTCTGAATATGTCTGTTTTCAATTCAAAGTGTGGCTTCATTAAGGAGAGTGATAACAAAGTTTAGCGTCATGATCATTCCTCGAGAATTAGCACAAAATTGACATGCATCCTTAATAAAACCTTTTAATTGGGTTTGTGGGCACCAAACAGCTTCATGAGCTTTGGCTGTTCTTCACCCTCTTTTCTACAGTTCCAGCTTTCCAGTACCCACCCTGGGTACTGACTGCTTTTAATACAGAGTGGTTTTCTCCAGGCTGGGACTTCATTTTGCGGTTGCCTTCATTAAGCAACCAGACACTAAAACCTCATAAGATTCCTTCAGTCCTAGGAGCATCGCTTCCATCAGGATTTTTTTCATGCTCTTATTACTGACTGTTACCTTCTTTCATAATATCCTAGAATACTTAATTGGAAAATGGCTATGAAGAATTCCAAACACAACATCAGTACACAAGATTTGTAAGCCTCAGTTAAAAAGAAATATTGAAGGGTCTTATACATGTATGTGCTAAGAAAAATATGGATATTTCATTTAGATTAACTGCTGGGCAAGTGGAGTGGCAGCCCCAAAAAGGCCAAAACAGGTGCAATGTCCATTCTGCAGCACGGAAACAAAATCATGAAAGCTGCAAAAATGTCTGTATAATGCATCCTTATCTGTGCCTTTAATTTGGACTCTGAAACACCTCGATTTACCTACATCAGATTCAGGGCATTTTCTTCATTCTGCTTTTAACAGAAAGGTTTTCTTTGCCTTAATCTTCTGCAGGATCTGGCAAAAGTGAACACACAGAAGACTGCGTCAAGAGACCGACACAATCTCATTTTTCAATGAGCACAGGAATGCCTAATATGTGTGGAGCTACTTTGAATCTAACCCACCTATGCAGCTGTCAAGCCAGAGCACATGCTGAGGAAGAACAGGTTGCCTTAGCAACCCCAGCCCAGTTGTAGAGACTTCAGAAAAACTGAGTAATTTTATCCTTCTGAAGCACCATTGTGCCATTGTGCTTAAATACCTCACACATAAAATAGACATACATTACCAAACTCCCCACACACACTTTGAGCTGTTTTCATGCTGTGGGTTACAGAAGACTCTGCTTGGGAAAGATTTTCTTCTTCTTTCTTACCATTAGTGACCCTTGCAGCTGTCATCAATTAAAAAAGGTAGCACTTACTGCCTTTTGTTGGGTTTGTTGGAGATGAACGACTGATACCATTACAGAGTTAAAACTTCTCTTCCAGCTGTGCTGGCTATAATGATTAATCTAGCTCAGAAAACGACCAGCTACCTAAAATTGATCTTAATATATGATATTGTTGGGATGTTCAGAGAAATCTGTGAGAAGGAATAATGACTGCACTCGGCCAGTATGCTTATTATTGTGAATAGCTTTTGGCTACACAAATTTCAGGTCTGAACTGTACATAATATGCCATTAAATTGTAATAATTGAAAGTTCTAGAGAAAGGAATCTAACGATACCCAACAGAACAATTTTAGCTCCATGAGAATATATTTAATTAACCCTTAATCATTTTCACCTTTATGACACTGGAAACACTTCTAGGATTTGATTTACAAAATTATCATGCCATTAATAAGAGAAAGATATTATTGACATACCAAAATCCAATTTAATTACTCCCTTGATTCCTTCAGAGGCAGAGAGAAGCTTGCAATTTTCTGACACTATGTTCCATTTTTAATATTGTGAAATAAAAAATATCTCTGAGTAGGCCAGAAATGTTGCATAATTGTTTCTGTCTGAGCTACAAGCACAACTATATCAAGGTATTTTGGCTACCTTGAAAGTTCTTTTTTGGCTTTTTCTATATCAAGTGTCCCACTTAATACTTTACTCTTTGCTAGAAATATTCTTGCATAAAAGAGCTTCTACAGTAACTGCCAAACAATGTGCTATTATTTTCATTTTTTAAAGGTATAGTTTGCCATGTATTTAAGAAAATGGAAATTACTGAACTGTTTTAGGAATGCATAGCTCATCTAACTGATCACTCCAGAATTTGTATATAAACAAGAAAAAAATTCTTCAACTTGTTTTCTAACTATCAAGAAAACCATGCCTGTTCACTTACATAATTAATACACTGATATATCTTAGCAAAAAGCTAAAATTTACATGCTTCCAAATCTACATACAGCAAAATCCACATAAAAGAGAGGAGAAAAAAGCCTAACAGAGCTGGGACAATAAAAACTTGAAAAAATGTTGTCATCTATGCATCAACTTCCATAGTTCCTCCTGAAGCACCATGTGCTGCCATATAACATCACAGGGGCCTGCCAGTTCAAGGTGAAGTCTATCTTGATTAGGTTTCCAACAAAAAGAACTAAAAATAAGTAATCTTTGTTGACAGCCACAGCCAACACTTTCCTTGCTCTTTTTGCAGCCTTTCTAATTCTCCTAAACACCTCAACTTCTCTGCATTTTCAAGATGTGTGTAAAGTCCTACTTCATTTGAATTTTATACAAATTAGGCCACTGATATTTGTCATCAGAAATTCCAGATATTCATTGTAAAGAGATATCAGAAAAGATAAGCTAAACAAATTGAGATTTCTTCAATTAGTTCAATTCCACCATCTTGCCCTGCATTGTAATTTTGTGCGCAGCTATCTTTATTTCTCATGTGTAAAGTGAGTCTCGGTGGCAAAATAATCATATGAAGTATTTAGACTGGTATGTTATCAGGGACAAATCTTTTCCATTCTCAGCTACTGGAGATGAAAATCAAATGTGTTTTAAAGTACACTTGAGGAATTTCCTATCCCTTTTCTTAATAGCAGGTTATATGTTTATTAGTAGCTAGCAACTACAAAGGCTTAGCCAGAAATATGTAATATTATTTTGGAAAGTACTACTGAGAGTGGATATTACGGTTAGTTCAACTTTCGGCCACTGGATTAATTTGGCTTCTTTATTTTGTATATATCCTGCTCACAAAAGTAACGTTAAGGCTGATCTTACATTCTAGGTGTCAAAAGGTCCAAAAGATGCACTATCCGTAACAGTTAAATCAATTAATAAATGTGAAGGAAATCTATGCAGCAAAATTATTTAAATCCATCCTTTGAGTACTAGGGGACTGATAATACAAAGTATCACCCTTGTTTGCAGTCCAGGAGAAGGAAGACATTATGAGAGGAGAATGACTACCAAATTCTCAACATCATACAAGAGTTCAGAAAACTCCTAAAAGTCAGGGGCAAATAAAAAAGAAAATAATAAATACTCCTATTTTTTATACACTATAAATATAATGTGTGGGTTTTTTCAAGTATGTATGTACACATGCAAAACATTAAACAGTGCAAGCCTCGGGATATCCATAGCTGCACTTGTGCGCAATACTGAGTTACCTGCCTCGCATCTGGGCTATTACATCCTCACTATTTACACATTCCCAAAGCATAAGACCTATTTATGTTAGAATAGACCTTTATTATGTCTCATTTACTGTGAGAATGTACCTGCTTTGATCTGAATTCTGCAGGGAAGGTGGCCAGTGTTTATAAAATCACTCATTTGATGCTGAATGCTGACCCAATATTCAGAAGTTTTTTGGTTCAAATTGTACCTCAGCATTACTTAATACACACTCCAAACACTACTGTGAAGAGAGAATTCAGTTCCTTCCGAAATTTTTATCGTGTCAAATACTCTAATATCCAAATCTCTAATTAACTAATGTATTTTTACAGTGCTTTGTTTCTACTATCTTCAGCAACGGTCAGAAATATCCACTGTTCCGTGTGTTCAATATGAAATAATTAGGTTTTGTTTTTCTGGAAACATACATGTTTCAGCCCCCAATGCAGAAAGGGGATTATGAAAGCCAAGACCCACTTGGAATTTAATCTGGCAAGGACAGGTAAAGTCTTAGCTGAAAGACAGTATCTATGTAATGCAAACAAACATCAAAAAAATCAAACATTTTATGTGAAGCCATGTTTGTAATACCGACACAGTTCTCCATTTAAATTAGAACTTTTGATTTTTCTTGATAAAGAATAAATATAAAACAGAAGATCCTTTAAAAAAGTGTTTTATACTCACAGTATTTGAGAATGGGGAGTTCCTAGCCAGGAGAGACTGCATGGTGAAGCACTAACCCTTCAGAACTGGAGTTTTGTTGAAGTGTTGACACAGTGTTAGTTATACCACTGCGAGTACAACGCCATTATTCCTTTATGGTAACAGACAGTGTTGAAGCTGCCCTGTAATTTGGCACAGAACATTTCTACACTAACGCAATGTGACAATGTTATTATGCCTGCTATTTTCCATGCCATAATAGCAGTATTTGTTTCCACAAACGTGCCATTACATTCAGTAATATGGCTCTACTTAGAGACTGCCCGAGCAAAAACCGACACAAACTTATAGAAAGCAGATAATCTCTTATAGATTTGTTTTGCTGTGCCAGAGTCATTTTCAACCCTATTCTTATAAAAAAAAAAAAAAAAAAAAAAAAAAGATGAATTCTCTGGGAGGATAGCTTTCACTGCATAACCTGCTGTTAGATATGGTTACTATGTTCATGATGTATTTTCTGAGAGGAGATGCATCCATTTGTAAGAACAACCATTAACTGTCCTTTTAGTACAGTCTTTTTATGATACCATTTGTAGGAACAACTACTGCTGGTCTGCTTTACACCAATCAGTGTAACATTTCTGTCTATCACATCTAAAGAGCACTGGTGCCCCAAATCTCCAAGTGTCATATCACATCAAAATAAAAAAATGATAAACCGGCTAGCATCCTGGGGTCAAAATTTCTCCCGCCTCGTTTATCATCCAGCAGACAGGATGCTGCAGTACACTGAAAGTTCCCACCTCTGCCACCATGGAGGCTTCGGGTCTGCAAGCACTTGATACTCACTGGAGGGGAATACTGAGATTTGCAACCAAGAAAAGGTTGTGTGATGGGTGTTTCTGACTACAACTGTAAAACTGCAGCCTTACACTTAGTTGCCCCGGGTCTATTTCCATAGTAGTGATTTCCCTAAATTTCTCCTTCTTCCCTAGCAGACACACAAAGGACACTGTTGGACTAGGAAAGAAAACAATCTGCCTCACATGGTGCTATTTTGAGAGAACTTTAAAAAAAAAAAAAAATTCTTCATTTTCATTTCTACCTCCAATAATACACTGGACAGCACAGGAGTAATAACTTGCTGTTATCACAAAAATTAAAGAAACATCTTGCACAGTGTGTTAGTGGAATGCATTATAACAATTTCCAAGAAACTATTTCCTTCATTTTTGTATCCACACATTCTGTTTTGGAAATTTAAGACAAACATGATACACGTGAAACATTTTCATTGTAAAGCCCAGGAATGATGCATGTCAGATCTTCGTGCTCTGCGGTTACTATGGGAAACACATTGAAAGTATCAGCTCAAATGCAGCAAGGTAATTTGTGCACATTTATGCAATTTGCAGCTGATACAAAGCTGGGAGGAGTGGTTGATCCACCAGATGCATGTGCTGCCCTTCAGAGGGATGCTGACAAGCTGGAGAAGCACATTGACAAGAACGTCCTAAAAAAATGCCAAATCCTGCACCTGGGGAGGAATAAACCCTCACATCAGGACAAGCTGGGGCCTGACCAGCTGGAAAGCAGCTTGGCAGAGAGGGATCTGGGCATCCTGATAGTCAACAAGTTGCACATGGGTCAGCAATGTTCCCTTGTGGCAAAAAAAAGACCAACACTGGTTGTTGGTGGTAAAATGTTGTGGAAAGGTTGAGAGATGTGATCCTTCCACTCTACTCAGCACTGCTGAGATGCACCTGGAGCACTGTCCCCTAGTGCTGGGCTCCCCAGTGCAAGAACAACATGAGAACACAGGAATAAGCCCAGCAAAGGGCCACAAACGCCATCAAGGGGTCTCTCCTATGAAGACAGCCTAAGGGGGCAAGGATTGTTCAGCCAGAAGAGAAGGCTCAGTGGGGATCCATCAATGTTTTAAAATACCTGACATATGTGAGGTAAAGAAGACAGATTTTTCTTAGTGGTGCCCAGTGACAGAACAAGAGGCAATAGGCACAAACTGAAATATAAGAAATATATTTTAAACTTTAGGAAAATATTTGTACTGTGAGGGTGAATGAGCACTGTCACAGGCTGCCCAGACTGGTTATGGAGCCTTCATCTTTGGAGAGGATGACCCAGACAACAGACTGGTATCTGACACTGCTCTGAACAGAGGGGTTGGACAGGTCCCCTCTCACCCTGGCACCTTTATCACTGAAATTTCTGCTCAGATATATCCCCCACGAACTCGTGGAACAAAAAAGAGGCAAGGTGTGAAGGGTTAAATCCTGGTTGAGGGTGAAACACCCACTCCGTCTTCTCTGACTATTCCCTCTGCTATTTCTCACATGTTTTCCTCCCTCCTCCTTCATCTCTCCAGCATTTTGGCAAGAATGGCACTCTTTGTAACTGCGTTTTCATAGAGAAACCACCAGCTTGGCTGAAGGACCCAGCTGTGCCCTGTGATGGGCCTGATGGAGCTGGCCACACCCAGTATGGGGCAGTCCTGTCCTCCCCTCAACAAGAGGGTGTAAGACAAGTGTCTTACAAGTTTACAGTCTTGTAAAAACAAGACTGTAAACCAAGCACTTTTAACTGTTTCTCTTATTATCACTGACACTTATTTTCAAGTGGTCAATTTTTGGGTTTGAAATAAAAAAGATCTGTCCATGTGATTTTGACCTCTTGAGTATTCCATTTTATATAAAACAGTATATTCAGCAGTAAAGTGAGCCAAGGGCCTGCCTGAGTAGCAATACTGGGTTCAATTTGAGCTTCTGTCAACCAGCATTGCTCCACGCACAACCTGCAATGGGAACGTGCTCAGGAACGTGCCTACATCCTTCATGAACAGGATGCATTTTCCCCAACAAGCAGGTGCTACTCCAGACCTGTTGCTGAGATAATCTTTCATCACATAAAGGGAATTTGTCTTATTTCAGTGCTGCGAACTTTAGTCTGTGGTGTGCAGGCTGTGCCACTTTTCAAAAGCTGTACTAACATTTTATCATTTCTATTCCCATTGTGCTCTTCCCAAAAACAGCAGAGAGCAGGCTCAGAGCATGCAGATGACATTGACAACATAATTTTTCCTCCTTTCCAGCATATTTACCATTATGAAAATTCTCTCTTTTTATTAGATGGGCTTTGCAGATTTTTTTGGTATCTTAATTAATCTAAGGAGCCAAGATAAAGCAGAAACCAAATCTATTATATTTACTGCATTCTATTACAAAACATCCATATCAAGGATAAATTTATATTTCATGCTTGTGATAAAAAAAATTGTAGAAAAGATTTCTCTGGGAATAAAGTCAGTATTTTTAGCACCCATCCACTAAAAGGACTCCTTTACCATCATCAGAAATAGCATATTGTGAAATATCTCAATTGTCTGCAATGTAGTCCATGATGTTACTATATAAATGAGCATTCATAGACTGGTAAATATCTTTCTTAAATAAGCTCATCAATTTGCCAAATTTATGCATTAGCTGTCACTTGAAGAAATAATTCAAAGAATATTCCAGGTCCACACAACAATTACTACAAAAAACACTTATAAACAGAGTTTTCCTTTGTGAGATGTTACATCTGCAACTTCCTATTCATAGGTTTTAATTACTTCTGAAACAACTCAAAAGAAAACAAAACAGAAAACAAAAGCAAAACAGAAACATTTTTCTCTTGTAGCAGGTAGGGGGATGAAACTTTCAAAAATACATGTTTAGCAATATGACTAATCATGTACCTTGCTGAGAAGTGCAAACTCATACACATAAAGTAAACCCAAACCTTTGCTCAAATCATGGAAAGTTTTTTGATACCACGTTCCATTTCTACCATGAGAGAAACTGCAGAGAAGCGGAATGAGTCCTTTCGTCTGTCCCTAGTTTTCAAATGATGGAACTTTCATGGGAGTAAATCATTAGCTTTTACATACAGTTAATTTCCTAGCCTTGTGATAAAAACATTTTGAACCAAAAGATTTTCAGATTATAAATATTCTGCTGTTTTAGGGTTTCTCCAAGATGGCACACCTTACTGTAGAGTGGAGAACCAGAACAAGACAGAAAAATCCAAAATGCTTGACTTGAAAGTTATACAACACTTTCTATCATCAATCATTCTTTCAGATAAATATATACAAATAGAAATAAAAATGCTTAACCTTAAGGAAATTCCGTCTTCATATGGGTATAAAAATATGCAACATTTGGATATTACAAATGTGATGAATTAAAACCAAAACTCAGTAGCTCACTTTTATCATTTACAGTGGAATATTATGGTTCTTCCATTATTATTCCACCATCACTTCTGCATAATTCTATTTAGATCAATAAGGTTAGATTGGAATAAAACTACATTGTGAAGCTGGCGAATCACGACCCTTATTTTTGACACATTTCAGCTTTTCCTGAAAGACCAGATGGTTGCTGTGTGTTATTCAGATGAAATCTAAAGGAACTAAAATACTCAGCATGCTTTTATTATTGGCGTGTTTAGTGTGTCACCTAAAGAAATCCACAAAGGGAGATAATAAGCCTTCTCAACTGTTTCACAGTAATTATAGCCCTTGTGATAGTGCTACATTAAGATAACAAAATGTAAAACGTGTTTTCAATCAGGAAAAAAAAATCCATTTGTAATATTTATGCAAGAAAGGGACTACATCAAACAGGTAACCATCAGTATATTAGACTTGGAATCAAGTGTAACAAAATCAAGTTCTGCTCATGTGTGATAGTGCATGTTGTCCAAAATTTATATTCTTTTTTCTTACCACAAGCCTTACAGATTTTCACAGGGTTTACCAGTCCAGTTAAATTTCTAATATTAAAACAACATAAAGCTTCAGGCACTTGCTTCAAATGTTGCCTTGAAGTTCTCAGGTGTTCAGAGGGACATTTTTTCATGTACTTACGGTCATTGCATAATGGTCCACTAAAGGAGGTCATGCTGCAGTCACAACTGAATCCATCCCACTGCTGCAAGCACACGCCCTGGTTTGCACAGGAATCCTCTTGGCACGTTGTGCTGGGGCCTAATGAGAACACACAAAAAAGGACTTGCACTTCATCTTCCAAAGAAAGGTACTTCTCAGTGGGTCACATCGAGTAGTTGCCAACATCTCAAATCAAATGAGCAAAAGAGTTACCAAGTCAAACGCACATAAACTTGCTGGTTTTGGAGCAGCATGTAACATTAAAAGGGGGGGTTTTGCTTTAGTTGTAAGACTGCTATGTCAAACACATGAGAATGCACAAAACGGAAGCAGAATTATTCCAGGTACAGTGGGAATGTTAACTTTGTTGTCAGTTATTTGTTAATCTCGTGTCAGACCATTAACTGGCTAAACATCATCTAAAAACTTCATTATTTCTTCCTGTAAATACATTTCAAACAGCAAAGCCAGATGCCACAGGAATCAAAACTCTGGGATATGAAAGATTGGATAATGAAATAGAAAAATGAAACAAGTTTTAAGAACTAATAAAATGAAGCTACGCTATTACAGTTATTTTAATCCCACAAATTAATTTAAATGATTTAGGTCTGAAATTCAGGGCAGTTTGGGATTCTTTGGTAGGAATGTTGACAAGAACTGATTTACATGCTTTAGGGATCCCATGCAGGTTCCTTTTTAAAGGGGAAATGCAGAAAATCAGACTACTAATGAACTGGCATGCCAAAATGTGACATACACATGAAAAACAAAGCTACTCTATTTCTAGAGAATCATAACTAGACTACTGAAATATAAAGAAATTTCAAAAAGGAATGATCAAAGCACTAAAGCAATCACTATACAAACATATTCAAGACTGAAAGCCTTTATGCAAGCAATGCTGGAAAATGAAGGTTCATTTAGCCCATTGTTTTAGAGGTGTGAAAGACAAAATCAGCAACAAAATATCACACTTTAGTTCTGAAATGTACAGAGCATTTATTGCAGAAATCCAACTGTGCATTGGGGGTTTCAGTCTTGTTTAATACACACAGGGCTATCTACCTTGCAAATCAGCTTTCATCAATGCAACTTTGTCAGCAAAATAAAAAAGCAAAATATAGTAAATGTTAGTAAGCAATATTGAAATGGCAGCAAACACAGAAAAAAACCAGTCAGAATAAAGTGCATGCTGCTGTTAAAGAGAGAAAGAAATGCCATATAATGCAAACAAATTAATGCTAATAGCCATAAATCTTCAGGCAAGCCAAAATAAGAAAGCAGTCATTTGCCAGTATTTTACTAGAAATATAATGGTTAATTGAGCTGATGACATGTAATGGAGGAAAATTAAAAGTGGGGTTTCTTTTCTTTCTTGGATAGCTATGAATGCATTAACAGAGTAAATGCATGGCTGAATCCTGACTAGCCCTTTGTCATGTTCAGATACACTGAAATCAAGAATAATTAGCACCATCATCCTCTGTGGTCTTTTTTCTAGGCCTTTCTCTGTGACTCTGAGAATGAAGACTGAAATACAGACTGTGAACCACAGTTTACTATGAGCTCACACACACATTTCACACTAACTCTTGACACTACAAGGAACAATTTGGTTCTGGGATTATAAAACTGTCCCAGATTGGATTGGAGGAGACACATCAATGTCCATTTGAAACTGCCACTGCCAGTCATTGATGACAGGGCAAAGCTGGTCCAAAGATTATATAAATAAATTAAAAATCACGCCCTAGAGAGAAATCCTTGTAACCCTTCTTTTCCATTAGACATTCTTCAAATATCTTAGTGTGGGATTTTCTTTGATTTGCCAGTACTTTAAAAAAAATCCGTATCAATATGATTTAAGTCAGCTCAATGGCCTCTTCCTTTAAATGAGGCACAGCTCAATCTCTGAACCAGAGCCTGGAACAGTCACCAAAGTGACTGAGAGGGAGGGCAGGGTACAGTGCATCCCTGTCTTGGCAAAATTATTAACTCCTCTATTTTCTCCTGTTATAATAATAAGAATAGTAACAACAATAATAATAAGGCCGCCACCACCTATAGCTGACTGCAGCAGGCAGACATTAGACAGTGATTTCCTTTTCTTCGGAGTTCTGAGCCCAGAAGTTTAAACATTTGGGCATTACATCATCCTTTCTTGAGCAGAGGATTATAATGACAGAATCCCGTAGCTGACAAGACACATTTTTTCTCACCAGATCCTGCTACTCGGAAACTTTACAAAGCTGAAGTGAAAATATCTGTAGGTGTTTAAATGTTATATATTCATGGATTTATTTACACTTTAGTTATGCAATGTTGCATTTCCTCATCTTTGCAAAAGTAGAGCAAAAGTCACAAGGACTTGAAAGTACATAGACTGCAGGACCCTGTAGGCACATTAGGAAGTGCCTGTGAAAACATCTTTAGAAAAAAATACAGATAAAATCTTGCTAAAGTGAGGTATTTATCTTTGTATCAATTTGATTCTTAGCACTTTTGGCTTATCTATATTAGTCATTATTCAAAAATTGCCATCAACACTAGCTTGCATGTAAGCATTTCTTTTAGCAACAGTAGGATTTTTTTTTCCCCCAAAGAACAGAAGACTCTTTAATGGTGGTAAATACTATGATATTTACCATAACAAGTTCATCTTTTCCTATATATATATTTATATATTGCAAAACTAAGGTATTAAGTAAAAATATTCTCTAGCACTTTTTTTTTTTCATATTCAATTTTTTAAATAATATAATTTATTCAGTCTTCACTTCAGACTTTTTAATTAACTGGAATTGTGATCTTCTTTACATTTGAGGATTTACATGCAATGTGTATCACAAAAAAGCATAAACTTTTTGTGATAAACATAGATGTTTTACACTATATTACAAACAAATTTCTTATCTTACCACCAAGAATCTTCATGTATGCTAGTACTGTGAAATTTTTCATGTAGTTCATATAACGCTCAAATTACATTTTATATGCACATGTACACACAGTGCATTTTTCTTCTAACGATATAAAAACTATGTTTGTATCATACTTATTTTTTAGTGGGAAAAGGAAGTACAACTGATTTGACTAGAGGAAAACAGTGTTGACACACCTGGCTTTGGGGTTTGCCATTAACAATTCAAAGAGCTAGCTAGCACATTTATCTTTCTAGCTGTTAGTTTCTATCTGTTCTAGTCACTGAAAATTTGTCAACAAGGTGGATTCAGCTGAGTGTAAATTATGTTTCATGTTCAATGATAGAGATATCGCTCTGCCTGTGGCTGAAGCTTCAAAATGCAAAGCTTCCAACTTGCCACAGCAATCCTGTGGGTGGGCTTGCCAAAAATGTTTCATGCACTCATGGCAGTCAAATTATTGAGAAATAGAAATATTTTAAGTGCAAAATCTAACAGATAAAATTAATTAGCAGTATATTATGGCTTCACAGTTTGACAGAAGAGAGAAAAGAGCCTTTTTTTTTTTTTTTTTTTTTTTTTTTTTTTCCAATATATACCTGAAAGTTGGGGAATTCAATCCCACAAATCTGAAAAACAACAAATCCAAGAATCCAAGTGCCTCACTTCTCAGGACAGATTTTCCAGCAACTGATGTCTTAACACAGGACATATACCAGCTGTCTTTGGGATTGAGAGTGGTAGTGACTAACACTTCTGAAATTACTTCTGCTGCTGTGTCCTGAGCTCTTTGGACCTGACATCTCAAGGGACTTCTAGGGCTCACACATCCCCTTGAAGGGTGAGATTGGTGCAGAACTTTCAGCTCTCTAAGGATGGAGACAGTCCTGGCTGGACACAGCAGCAGAGGTAGGAGCAGCTTGAAGCATTGCAAGGGTTTTCTAGGAGGCACCTAAATTCACAAGTGACCTAAATCATATTTTAGGTGGCAGAACACTTTTTTGGACAGCTGATTCATGGTCTGCAAACAAAAGACTGACAGATGGGTCAGACATGAGGACTGGAAGTAAACAAGCGAGATGGAAGAGATAACTTGCAAGGTTAAGCAGAAAGGTTGGAAGGGGATATTTCATTCCGTGCTGTTAGATTTCCTTCTGAGGGCAGAAGATTTTTTAGGAGGCAGTTCTCTGGGAGCCAGGCAGCACATCTGGTTTGACCAGTTTGTTGTGTCAGGCGATTTCGGTGTTGGAAAAAACTCTCTAGCAAAAAGGACAATAGTTTTATGGCCTTTATTAAACTGTTGGTAGCTTTATTAAATTCATCAATAGCTGAGTTGTGAGTTGTGTGGTTTAAAAGGTGAACTCACACACCAGGCCTGTGGCAATATTTCTTTGAAGTACATAAAATTCATTTAGGAAATTACATAATTTCAAAAGAAGCTATGAAATGCATAATGGGATTAAGACATACTTTGACTCTCTGACGGGATGGTGCAGGGATGGAATTGCTAAAACCATTCAAGAAGCAGAATCTAATTTTCTAAACCCAGTGACAAACTAATTTATACATATTTTTGCACTCCCAAAAGAAATATGTAAAATTCCCATCTTATATTTTTCTGTAGCTTTAGCGTCTGTTTCTATGTACTAACAATAGAGCATACATTGCTAACTAAAAGGAGCAGGTAAAGAACAAAAAAGCTACACCTGTCCAAATGTACTGTAGGCACAACAAAAGAGGAGACAGAATTCATCCACCAGGAAGCTTTATCTCATGAAACTTGAGGAAGCCCCTCAGCTCTCCTTGGATTTTTACAATGTCAATTTGCATACTTAAACTTGATCTCAAAATCATTAAGATTCCAACTTGGAATTGATTTTATAATGTCATTTACATATTTTTCTGTCCAGAGAAGAATGGCACTTGAGAGAAGGGAGAACAAATAAAACTGAACATAAACACAGAATCCAGAATTATGTGAATAAATTAGATATTCAGGGACAGAAAATGTATTCAAATTATTCCATAAACCATAGTAAAAATAACGTGGGATCAAATGACAGCTGGAAAAATAGCTAGAGATTGACACCCCTGAATTAGAAATACACCTCTTCTAATTCTGTCCTCACTTAAATTTCATGGTATTCCAGAGGAGTCAATAAAGACATAAAATTGTGAGATAAAACATATTTGTCTGTTACTGATTTCAGATAGAAAGGCTCATGTCAATACTAATCTCAGGGGCGAGCAAAAATATAGAAGATTGGTATTAAAAAGTTTCATAAATTAGCCTTGAATTAAGCAACTCAAAATGTCTGCTTTGAGATTGGAATTACTTAGCTAATGTCTCAGCATTAACTAATGCCTTGTAAGTGTTATGAAGATATAAAGAACTTCATCGAAGCAAATTGTAACTGTTGTTATCATTAATTAAAATACATCAGAAGTAAACAAAACACATGCAAAAAAGTCTTGCCACTGGAGAAGTACGGAACCTACACTGAACATTCTGAAATTAACTCATGTTCTCAGATCAATCTCTGTGCTTTAGGGCAGGCACATGCTTATCTCCATAATACTAAAAAATGCAGCCTTTATGTAAGAAAGGGTCGAGCAAGATCAATTAGAAGCAGGTAAAATATAGTCTCTTGATGTATGGAGTGTAAATATCAACAAAACACTGCAGGATTCGCACAGTACTTTCAATATGAGATAGAGAGATATATATATATATAAAATCAGCATATTTAATACCTTCACACCCTCTTTCTATTTGCCCATTGCAGAAGAGAGCATCTGAGATGAGATCGGGGAGCCGTCCGTTCAAGTCAACCGATGCAAGGCAGCCTTGGAATCCCTCCTTTGCGTGCACCAGTTTGGGCAAGGATTTAAACATTTCTTTGGCCACTCCTCCAATATACAAATCACCTGTTGAGGAGAAATAGGTATTAGATACAAAAAAGGACCACAAAAGAACCTTTGAACCGCTTGATCTTCTGGCCTTTTTGTGCTGAATGACAGATATGTCCTGAAAAAACGTTCTTCAAAATAAACATAGAAGAAAATAAACACTGATAATGTGTATGATACTGTGGCATTGCAGGACTGCATTTTTTCAGCTGCAAATGTAGACTTCAAATGTGTATGACTGATTACTTAGAAGTACCTGGGCATGTTTTTCATGTGCCACCTTGTGTTCAGGAAACATGCACCTGTTTCAGAGAGGAGGATTAAATCACATAATCCCCATCTAGAAACCCACCTAGCGCTAATGCGATTGTTCACATACTCAGGGAACCTGACCACAGATCATACCAGTGATGGACCCAGTACAGTGAGATAAAAGGCAGTAAGTGAAGCAACAAGATCCACCTGAAGTCCATGAATCCAGAATCATGCTTTCAGAAGTGCATCAAAAAAAAAATAAAAGATTTAGGGACACATTGAAAGGAGAAACTTACTGTTAAACAGCAAAATGACCATCCCCACCAAACTCACACTCTGTGCCAGTCATGTGGGAACAAGGGCACTTAGATGCCTTTAAAAATGGCAGTATGAACACTGATCAAACAGAATTTTATTGCCAGAAGTAATTCTAATAGTTCAGCTTGCTCTGATGGACCTCAGGCAACTTACTCAGGACTAGAAACCAGTGCTTTTCTCCCTTCAAGTAGTTCTTAGCTCTGAGACATGCTTTGAAAGGACATAACTATAACTTTCCTCTTCCACACCAAGAGGAGGATGTTTTTTTTGTTTTAAAACAATTCAGGCTCTACCTTTCTTTCATGTGTTGGGTGTGTCTGGCGGACAGAAAAATCACCTTTCAAACCAACATACCCATAACAACTCCCTAAGTGTGCCTTAAGTGTCAGGCTGCAAGTTTAACCAGGTGCTTTCCATACCTGCTGCTGAGGACATGCTGCAGAAAAGAGCCTGACTGCTGCTTGGCCAGGGAAGGGAAGCAGGCACAGCACAGTTTCTACCTAGGCATTAAATCCTCATTGGTGACATAACTTTTTGCTAGCACAAATTTTCATCAGGTTATCTGAATATACATTCTAATCTACATTGTGCTTTCCAGAACAAAAGTATAGTCTGGCTGATTTTGGAGCCTAGGCCACAGGACCAGGTGCTCTACTCAGAATCACACAGAATGACCAGGTTGGAAGA
>VXAD01003964.1:645610-657776 GCA_013399195.1 Dicrurus megarhynchus | reverse complement strand
ATCCGCCCCGCACACCCCCTCTCCGCACATTCCTCCTTGCCCCGACCGTCTCCCCTCGTCCCACACATCCCCCTTCTCCGCCCCACGGCCCCTCTCGCCCCACACCCCCTCTCTCCGTAGCCGCCCCCGAGCCCCCCGTGCGGCCCCGCTCCTGCTCCCGCCGCCGGCCGGGCCCCCGCGGGGCGTTCCGAGGGGCCCGCCGTGACTCAGCATCCAGCGCCGCTGGAAGCGGCTCCGCGGCGGCCGTGCTGCTCCGGGGCCGCGGTTGTGGGGCAGCATCGGGGAGCGGGGCCCTGCCAGCAGCCCCTGCAGCCCCCGGGGCTGGGAAGAGGTCGGACAGCCAGGAATACCCCCACCACTGCTTTTTCCCACTGCCAAATCAGCCATGCAGCCCACTGCGTCCCCTGGGATCCGTGGCCACCGGCTGTCGGGGGAGCAGAGGGGGTCCCCCTGACATCCCCCAGTCCCTGCTGAGCTCCGGGGCAGCTGGGCACAGGCGCTCCCTGGTCCCTGGGTGGGCTCTGAGTGGTGGGTGGGGGTCACACCACCGCTGGGTCCCAGCCATGCTGGCAGGTCCCTGCAGAGCACTGGGCGATGCTCGTGGCCATGGGCTTGCTGGTGTGACCCCCAGAGTGGCACAGGCAGACAGGACCCCACAAGGTGCCCTGAGCGGATGACTCCTGGTCTGTGCTTCCTGGCTCCTGCAGATGTGAGGTGTGGATGTTCCCTGGCAGATTTAGAGGCCAGGCTGCCTTCTCCCCCTGCCGTGGGTGCCTCCAGAATGGGGACCCCTCAGGCACATGGCCAAAATGAGCAGGCAGCCCCACAGAGAGCCCTCCAGCTCCCATGCCCCGACCCCAGCAACAGTGACCCAGGCATGTGCACACTCGAATCCAAACCCACTCCACCACCCCATCCAACCCTGGCTGGGGCAGGGTGCTGGTGGGGGCTCACCAGGCTCCTTTGGATGCTGCTGGGGTTTCCCTGCTCATGTCACCCATTGCTGGTTTTCAGTTTTTTATATTACTCCAGGATTTTGCCTGGACTTTTATGCCCTCCCTGAAGGTTACCCTGCCCAGACCTGCTTGCTGACCCTCCAGCCCTGCTGCAGCAAAGATCCAGCCCCTGTACCAAGGGGTCTGCGTGGTCCTGGAGCCGTGTCATGTCCACACAGCCACACTGGGCTCACGCCATTGCTGTCCTCTCGCCCTGCCATCAGTGGCACGGACACAGGAGCTGGAGTTTCCATATTTCACAGCTCTGCCAGGCCTTACTCAGCCCACAGAGGATCTTCTCACCCACACATCAGGCAATGACACTAAAAATCTCACCCAGGTGCATCTCTTCCTGACCTGGTGGAGATGACCAAAGCCACGCGGGCAGAAGGATGCCCTGGCAGCCCAAGGGCTCAGCTGTGCTCCATTCCTGGGCCAGACTGACCCTAGAGTGTGGTTCTCCCTGGGAACCCTGCAGCACCACCTCCACCTGGAAATCCACGCTCCCTTCTTGACAATGGTCGAGTTTTTAATCTTTGAGTTTCTCTCACTGGATAAGGGATTTTCCAGACGCCTTTGCCTCTCGTCCCTCTGAGTGCCATTCTTTGATCTGCTCACCTGCCAAAATCAGTGTGAGGCTGCTGCTGCCTGGCACTCCAACACCTCTGAACAGGGATTCCCTTAATCTTCCCCATCCTCCCAGTGTCAGGTGCTCCTGCCTTCCCTGCTAACATGCCTGGGTGCAGATAGCAAGAGCCGATATCTTATGCTTGAGCTCCCTGAGCAGAGGAAATTGCAGGAAGTGAGTGAGCACGAGCTATTTTCTGTTATTAATTCATATGGCATCCCCGTGCTGACCCAGCTACACGGTGTTGTTATGCTGCTGTTCCGTGAGTTAGGCAACAGCTCTATTTAAAAATAATCATAAATTACATTGGGCATCTTTTCTGCTGAATAAGAGTGTGTTTGTGCCAAGGTGCTGGGATCTTCCTGTTGCCCCAAGAGCTCTGCCTCTGCTTCACGTGCTCAATGCAGAGCTTTCCCTTTTCTCTGCTGAGCTGGTCCACCACGATCTCTGCTTTTTACCCAAACTGAAATAATCTCATCCTTCAAAACCCGGACTCTATCCCTGTCTGGGCCTGTGTGGCTCAGACTCGACTGATGACCGTACCAAACCCCAGCCCTGTGGCCAGCTCTAATCTCTGCCTTTGGCTCTTGTCTCTTACTCCTGGGTTTGACACCTAGCTTTGGCATATAAACATCCCTGTTGTGTTATCTTTTATAAAAACCTTTTGCATTGGGTGTTATCATAAACGTACATGTTTTGGCTGCATGTGGATATCCTCAGAACGCCTTCTGAGCTGTGCTGATGTGATGTGGCTGCTCTCCTGGGCTTTAAAAGCAGCACTGATGTATTTTGCCATTTTCAGAGACCTTGTCAGCAGGCCAAGCACACCTTTGGGTTCAGAGGTTGCTCCTCAGCTCTGTTGTCCCTGCTGTCCTCGGGTCCTTCTTTGAGCTCTCCTTGGACAGACATGCAGGAGCAGCTTTGCCAGTGGATTCCCTTCGCTTGTCCCAGATGAGCAAGGTTTTGCTGTTTGTAATCAGGAGGTTATTGCTGTAAGTCAGCTGGTGTTGGCCTTGTGTGAAACCACAGCTTCTTTCTGCAAAACTCATTTCTTTACAGTGTCTTGACTGGATCAGTCCTAAACCTTTGCTCTGTAAATTTGCTGGGAGCTGTGGCACTGCTGGCCAGGCTTTGCAGAGATGAATGGTGAGGCCAGAAGATAATTTGGCCCTAAATTTCTTCCTCACCATCAGCCATCACCTGCTCAGCCACCCAACTGTTCGCTCAGGATCTTATAGCCCTTCTGGATTTCTAACACCCGTGGGAAGGACCCGTTCTGAGAGGATGGCCCCGCTCTCTCTTGGTGCCAGCCCTGCGCCGTGACGGCACCTGAGGCTTTTCTTCCCACCCCACCTGAGCGAGCTGACAGCTCCGTGTGTGCCAAACCTTCCTGTCCCGCATCCAGGCCCCATCCATGCTGTCTGTGCTCCTGGTGGCAGCACCTCAGGCCACCTTTCTTCTCTCCTTGCTGCTCCCATTACCGAGTTCACTTGTCAGGGTCCTGCACGCATCCACAGCTCTCCCCAAAATCCCGTCTGTTTCTCACACCGATCTTGTTTTGCTCTGGTGAATCACTCATCACACAGATAATTCACCCACTAGAACATGAGCTCATCCCCAGCTTTGCAGAGAGCAGCTTTCTCTGCAGGTCTGTGCGGGGCAGCACCGGTGCCAGGGCCTGCCCGGCTGCTCGGGGGCCACAGGGACAGCCCGGCCCGGCCTGGCTGGGAGGGACGGACGTGGTACCACACCCCGTGTTTTCATCCTCTGTGCCCCATCCCCTTGGGACTGTCTCTCCTTCCCAGGGTAGAGCACCAGGAGAAGGGACCCCAAGTGCCACAATCAGCACCAGCCCAGGCTGAGACCCTCCAGGCCTGGCTGAGGTGGCCACGAGAGCCCAGCACAGACCCCAACAGAAGGGGAAAGCAGGGCAGCTCTCATCAGCCACAGTGCTCCACCAAACCCACCAGAGGAGCTGCCTGTGCAGCTTGCCCAGGCAGAGCAAACACCATTTTGAAGGAAGGATGCTACTGGAATATCTGCCAAGAAAGCAGCAGAGTCCCGTTGCCAGCTGGTAGCTGAAGGCTGCCCCAGCTGCTGCAGGGCTGTTCCCTGGTCGCTGTCTGAAGCACTGTGTGGGTTGCTGGTGCTCAGGACCTGACCACTGATCCTAAGGCCCTGGTGGGGGCTTTCATGTGGTGGTTTCTAGGCTTGCAGCTGTCTACAGAGACTCCACCATGAGAAAAGTGATGCTCAGAAGATCCCCAAAGTGTCTGAAGCCACACACAAACCCTGAGATGCACATGTGGTGCTCTGATCAGCTTGAAGGTTATGGATGTTCCTAAAGCCCCAGCAGATTCCAAGGGGGCGACCACAAAGCCCTAGAGCTGCATTTCAGGGTGAGAGGGTGCAAGGAAGACCCATTTCCTTTAGGAAACACCTTGTGTCCAAGGAAAACAGGACAGGGCTGGCCCAGAAATAGCAATGGCAGCTCTGCAGAAGCCTTCCCCCAGCCCGTGCCGGGTTTAACAGAGCCCGAGGGATTTGAGGCTCGGAAGAAACCAGAGCATGTGCCAGCGCTGGGATCCAGGCGCTGTCCCTGCCCTCCTTCACGGGCTGGGCGGGTGCGGGGCTGGTGGAGCAGCTCCGGTGCCGACGCTGGGGCTGCGGCAGGCGCCTTGTAATTGTGGTGACATTTAGCGTTTGCTGTGCTGGCTCCTCGGGAGAGCCCGGCGCTCGTAACCTGCCGGCGCTGCTCGCCTGGATGCCGCGGCCAGGCACAAACTGGGTCAGGGAGGAGGAGCAGCAGCGGCGGCCGCGTGTGCCCTCGAGGTGCCCGGTGGGACACGGTGGTCCTGGCACAGGTGCCGAGGTGCCCAAAGTCCTGCTCCTCCCTCCCGGGCGCTGCCTCAGCTGGGACACAGCTCCGAGCAGCAGCCCAGACTGAAGCAGCGACTTGTTTTTGCAGCGTAATTCCAGCTTTTGCAGGAAGCCTTCCCTGAAGGCAGCGGATGGGACCCACCGGGCCCTGCCTGGCTCCTGGCTGCTGCCCCCCTTGCTCTGGACACGGCCCCACGTCCGGGGCTGTGGCTGTGCTTGCAGGTGGCGGGATCCTGCTGTCCCCGTGTGACTGTCCTGGGGCTCCCAACAGGACCCAAGGGCACCGTGTGCTCCCCCATTGCTGCTCCCAGCAGCTGGCAGCACCCCCTGGCTCTCCTGCTGGCCCTTCTGCTCGGCTTGGGCAACCTGTGCTCTTGTCTGCAGCACCACGGCTGCATTTCTAGGTCAGCTGGGTGAATTTGAGCGTTGAGCAGAGGATTTTGTTTTCCCTGCGTGCCTGTAACCCTCCCGGGGAGCTGTGTGGGTGCACAGCTGGGAGCTGGCCCTGGGCATGGCTCCTGCTCCAGCAGAGGCTGTGGGGCCCTGTGGGGCTGTCGGAGCAGGAGCTGCTGCTCTCGGAGCGCGGGGAGCCGAGCCAGTGCTCGCTCTGAGCGTGTGGTGGGAGAGCTGCAGCGGGGGAAGAGGGGCGGCTCGCAGGCCTGGGGATGGGAGGTTGGAAGCGGGAGTGTGGGTCAGGCGTGAGGAGCTGCTGGAGCTGTTGGACTCCCCAGCACTGCCGTGGGTGGGAGCTGGGAGTGTGTGGAAGCGGTGGTGGAGGGGCCCTGGGAGGGGCTGCATCCCACGGGGCAGGCACGGGGGGCTGCACCAGCTCCTGGGGACGTTCCCTGGGGCTGACGGCACCATCTGGCCTTGGGGTTTTCATCACCCCCATTTATTCAGTCCCCCAAGAGCCTGGGCCGATATGGCTGGTGCCAGGATGCTGGGATGTTGCTGAGGAACTCGTGGCCTGTCCTTCCCCTCTGCTCCCTCCAGGGAGGACTCCTTGCCCAGTGCCTTGGCTGAAGGGAGGGAGACCTTTGGGCACAAGGGGGTTGCAGCAGCCCGGTGCTCCTGTGGGGAAGCAAGTGGAGCACTGGAGCCAGGGTGACGTGGGGAGGTGAGGCCATTCCATGTAACAGAAAGCAGGGCTCCAGCTGGGGAGGGGATGCAGCGTGCCCAGACTGCTGCGGGAGCTGTCGGGTGCCACTGGGACTGTGCTGTGTCCCCAGGACAGGACAGGGGTAACCAGAGAGACTTGGACCACCGTGAGCCATGTGCCTGTCTGCTGGGGGCATGTGTGTGTTTGGGGGGGGAACGGGGATCTCTGCAGGGCACTGAGCACCCCCAGCCCCCCTCAGGTGCTCTGGAGCCATCATGGTTCCATGGATGGGGAAGAGGGGGCAGTTTTGAGGCTGCAGGCTCAATGTTTTTGCTTTGAAGGTGCAGGCTGAAGGCTGAGGGCTGTCCCCCAGCAAGGCACACGGGGTCCCTGGGAGCCCCTCGCTTTCCCAGGATCACCCAGCCCTGGCTTCTGCAGGACCCTGATCTGCACACGGGGTTTGGGGCTGGCAGGGCCGCGGAGGAGGCTCTAGCAGCGCAGGGGCTGCCTGCCCGGCGGCTGCCTGCGTGCCAGCACGGAGCTGCCAGCCTGCGCCAGCCCGGCGCTCGCATCCCTCCCTCGGCAGACGCAAATGGGAGCAGACAGCCCGGCTCGAGCGGTAAAGATCAAACCCCGGGAGCCCAGGGCTGCTGTCAGCGCGGGCAGCGCGCTCGGAGCCATCCCGGGAGTGGCAGCCCCGGCGCTGGCCCTGCCTGCCGGTGCCCCTGCCAAGGCTCTGTGTCCCCCCGCGGCTGCAGCACGGGGACGATGGCAGGGGCTGCCCACGCTGCTGCCGTGCTGCTGTGACCATTACGGGGGCTGGCGTGGCCACGGGCAGAGGATCCGGGGGTTTGCCTGCCCTGGATTTCCAGTCTGGGAGATGCACGAGCCGCTGCCAGGGTGCAGGAAGAACTGGTCCTGCTCCTCTGGCTGGGCTCTGCCGGCAGGGATGCTCCTGTGCCCGGCACCTCCCCAGGGACTGCACCCCGGCTCCTCCTTGGGCTCAGGGCGGCAGAGGGGAAGGTGGCTCTGGAACTGGAACTGCCGGGAACTGCTGTGGAAAGCCCCCTCCACTGCCCCAGCCTCGTCAGCGGGTGGAAACCTCAACCTTCACCCGCCCGCCCCCGGCTCCGGCTGAGCTGGCGGCTGTGGGAGGATGAGGACGGTGCAGCCGCGGTGGCACGAGGGCCCTAGCTTGCAGGAAGCCGTCTGGCTGCACCCCCGCGCCCGGGGAGCGAGGCAGGGGGGGCACCCGGTGTGGCTGGGGCAGGACGGGCAGCACCCACCCAGGCGATGCGGAGGAGCAGAGGCAGATGCCAGTGGCACCCGGGAGTTGCAGGTCGAGGTGCAGCTTCCTCACCCTCCTCAAGTGCCAAAGAGGGTTGAAGAGAGCCCCGGGATTCAGCATGGACCACAAACACCTGGATTCTGCACAGCCCGCCTGTTTCCCACCCAGGACGGTGGCACCACCGCCCCGGTGCCCACACCCCGCTGGCCCGGGGGTGGCCCCTTCCGGACAGCAGCGCTGCTGCCACCGGCGCGGAGCAGGAGGGATGAGGGTCCGCGGTGCAGCTGGGGAGCAAGGAGAGGGCACAGCTAATTGGGATAATTGCTAAAGCGGGCGAGGAGCGAGCGGGGAGGGAGGCGGTGAACAAGGAGCCGTTGTGCACAGGCGGCCCAGGCACGCGGCCCCGGCTCCAGCCGGCAGCGAGAGCCAAACAAACGGGGACTGTTTGGAGCGAGGGAGGACAAGCAGACGGCAGGACAGAAACCAGACCTCCACTGGGGGAGAGCCGGAGCCAAGGGCTTAGCTGGGAGCTGGGTGCTGCACGGGGTCTGCCGGCTCCCGGTGTGGAGAGCAGCCCCAGCCTGCCACGGCCAAGCCTTCACCGGGGCAGGGTGGTGCCATCCCTAATCCATCCCGGGGCAGGCTGGTGCCATCCCTAATCCACCCCCGGGGCAGTGGCCAAAGGAGAGGATGGCAAAGTGCTGGGGATGCTCCAGGCCGGGAGAGGAGTGACAGCCCTTCTGCCACAGCCATCCCCAGGACTGGAAAGTTTCAATGACGGAAATTCAGCAGGAAACCAGCCCTTGTCCTAAAGAAACCACCGGCAGGTGCAGTCACTGCACAAGGACGTGGCACGGCGGAAGCTGCGGCATCGCCCACGTGGCTGCTCAGGAGCCCGCGAGGGTGGGAGCAGCCGAGGCGGGGGCAGCTGCTGCTCCCTCCGCAGGAAGGAGAAGTGACATTTGAGCAGGAAGAAACGTGGCTGTGTATGTGAGCTGCCCAACCCCGTGTCCCAGCTGGGGCTCTTACAGCCCCTCTTCCAGGTGTTTGTGTGAGGGTTTAGCCTCGGAAGACATCCCAGGCTGTTTGCTGCTGCCCGGTTCTGCACCGGGAGATGCAGGTTATGGCCCATGGACACAGATCCCACAGCATCGACCCGTCATGGGGCTGGGCTGAGCTTGGCAGCGGGCGGATTGTCCTTCCTAAAGCCGCTGTGCGATGGCCCAAGGCCACCCTGCTGCCACTGTCCCCCTGGCACCCTGTGGGTGAGAATGCACGAACAGCGAGGGGAACATCTCTGTGCTGGCCAGAGGCTCTGCCTGAGCAGGGATTTTGTTTATGGGTAGGGTGGAGCAGAGGGCGAGATTTTGGCACCGCCAGCAGAAGTGCCCAGATCCGAGCTGCCTCCTGCTTCCTTGCAAATTCAGCAGCAGCTCCAGGCAGGGGCAGCCCCTGGCTCCTGGTCCAAAGCCTGTTGGGAACAGCCCACCCTCAGCCCCAAAGCACTCGGCAGCTGGGAGGAGACGGGAAGGACTTGCTCCAGGCCAGGAAATCCTTGCTTTCTCCTCCAGGCGGGCCGCAGTGGGCAGCCACAATGCTCGCTTCCCCCGCGCCGCTGCCAAGCCCCGGCGTGACCCGGGGGCGGCCGGGCCGGGAGCCGCAGGGGAGAGGGACGGAGGGGGGCTGCGGGAGGGCGATAAGGAAACCGGCTCCTCTCTGGTTCCTGCGGCCCGGGGAGAGGCCGGCAGCGGGCCAGGCGCCGGCCGACTCCTGTGATGTCGGTGTGGCCGTGCCAGCCTGGACACCGGGTAATGGATCCAACGCGTCATCCTTGAGGAACGCGGCATCCCCCTGCCAGGGGAAGAGGCTGGCGCTAAGCTGGAAAGGCTTTGGGCTCTGCAGCTCAGCATTCCACAGAGGTGTCTGACAGGAGCGCAGGGCCCGAGCGGCCCCGGCACAGCGGGCACCGCGGAGGTGCCTCTGCAGCGTCCCGGTCCCCGCGGGCACCGGCGGGGCCGGGCGGGGGCCGGTGCAGAGGCACACGAGCAGGCGTGCCCCGGCTGTGCCTCCCTGTCCCCGCTCGTGGGCCTGCAGGGCGGCTGAGATGTCACATCGGGAGAGCGCAGCGCGAGCAGCAGGGAGCTGGCAAGGGACGCTGTGGGATTTTGTGTTGGGGTGTCCCTGGGGTGTTTGTGAGGGGCTGAGCTGCTGAAGGGCACAGAGCACCAAATCCTGCAGTTTCCATGAGCCCCCAAACCCCCTGTCTCTGGCAGCTTTATCCCTGGGTCCTGCTCTGTGCTCCCTGCACTGCCCCTCAGACCTGCACCATGGGGTCCCCTCCATGGCACCCTCATTCCCACAGCCCCCAGCCCCCCCTCAGTGGGTGCCCAGCTGAGCCCTGGCGCTGGTGACACTGATCCTTAGGGGATGCTCGCCCCCCTGGTGCCTCCCACTCCCTGTGATCTTTCCTTCCGTACCCCCGGGCCTCACTCTGATTTTAATGAGGAGGCAGCTAAGGATTAAGGTAAAAGCCTTGAAGAAAACCTCGCACAGCTGTGCTCCACGGCGGGAGGCTTGTGACGTCCCGAGGGAATCATCCCACACGTGTTTCACACAGCCTGAATTCGGGGGTTGCCTTCCCATCCCTGCACTGGCCCAACCCATCCCCGTGTCCTTTCCACACAGCGGCCGCCCACGGGCTCAGCCTTCGGCCCCCCCAGGTTTGGTGAGCGGCCACCATCCGCACTGGGGGCTCACCGAGCTGCCCCCCCAGCTGGTGACAAAACCTTTCCCTGTAGGAAGCGTCGCCCTTCATCATCCTCCGGCACCGCCGGGCTGCGAAGAGCATCACCACCCTCCTGTGCCCGCACCAGGCACTGCAGGAGCCGCGGGAAGCGCTTGAAACGGGACCTGGTCAGGAGGTTTTTGTTCCTGGTGCCTGGGAGAGCCCTGGGAGGAGCTGGAACTGGGAAAGCTCCCCGCTGCCACATGAATACCTGTCCCCAGCAGAAAGAGGCCCAGGAACAGGACGTGCCTGCGGCTTTCTGGTTTGTTTGGAGTTTTTTAAACAAAATAGATGTCCCTTTTGCTGTGTGTGAAGCACCAGCGAGCTGAGGCATTCCAGGGGATCCCTGCAGTTACTGGTATCCTGCAAAAACTCCCAGCAACTTGTGCTGGGTCACACAGGGTCCGGGGCTGTGGGTGCCCTGCCGTGGTATGGCTGGGAGGAGACTAGGACTCATGGATTGGGATTGAGGAATTCCTGAGCCAGCACTTTCCTCCTGGCTGATGTCCCATGGCTGGGGATGCTCCTGCCCCTGCAGCCCATGCTGGGAACCCAGGCCCAGCCCCCTCCACAGCGCTGCCCCCTCATTTTCAGGCTTCCAGCATGTTCATGAGCCAGTCAAAAAACCCCAGGAAAGGGAAGATTGGCTTTTTTCCCCTCTTTCTCCTGGTTTTCCCAGGCTCCTCCTCAAACCAGCATTCCTCTGGAAGCAGCGTGGCATCTCTGAGGACCTCCCTCTCCATCAGCCCCCAGCCCGGGACATCTCCAGGGTGGGCATTGAGCTTTTGGTTGTTTTTTTCTGTTTATTTCTTTCCCCCCTGCAAACAATTGCAGGAAATTAAGCTGGGTTTAAGCCACAAAGAGCCTCGCATTAGTTCAACTCCTCCATTTACTCAAGGAGTTACACAGCTCTGCAGCACCTGCCTCTGCTCCCAGGTCTCCATCTGCCTTTCCCTCCACCACCTGGAAGCTCGCTGAGTCTCTTTACAGGGAAACCACACTCTGGGAGCTGCCAGCCCAGCAGGCTCCGGGACAGAGGATCAGCCACAGAGGGAAGGCAGGGGAGCCGGGGAATTGCAGGCAGGTGCTGGCAGCTTCATCCCAGGGGCAGCGCTGCCAGGGGCAGGCAGGCTCCCATCACCCTCTGGAGCTCTCCTGCTTGTTCCAGGAGTGCCGAGGGGCCGGCCTGGGCAGCCCCTGCTCCTCGGGGCAGGTGAGAAATATTTCCTGCTGTCAGAAGGATGGCCAGAAGGAAGTGGCTTTTCCCTTTGTGAAGTGTGTGGGAAATGTAATCCAGTCCCAGGAGGATTCAGCTGCAGTTTGGGGCACCTGCTCCCAGCCTGTCCAGGAGGATGCTGCCCCATCATTCCTGAGGCTCACGGGAGGGACAGCTTCTGCTTGTGGGAAGGGGTTGGGGCTCTGCACAAGCCACTTTGGGGGCCTTAGGGATGGGAAGAGTGCCGGTGGCTGGGGACAGCACAGCAGGGTCACACGGCAGGGACGTGGCCGGGGTAGGGCGGAGGGTGCTGAAAGTTTGCATCTTTCCTTGTGCAGCACTTCTGGGGGCTGCCAGAGGGTGCAGACCTGGTGTCCCCTGCCCTGTGCTCAGGACCTGTGCACGGTGCTCGGTGCCCTCTGCCCAGTGCCTGGCGCTCGGGGTTTGCTGGTTCCCACAGATGTCGGGAGTGCAGTGCCCCCCTCCCAGCCCTGCCCGCTGCCCAGAACCAGTGTGGTGCCAGTGCTGGTGCCAGTGCTCAGAGCACAGCACACAGAGCTGGAGCTGGTGCCAGTGGATGGTGCTGGTGCCAGTGGATGGTACTGGTGCCTGTGCTGGTGTCAGTGCCTGGTCCTGGCGGTGGTGACAGTGCATGGTGGCACTGCCTGCTGTGTGGTGTTCACCGTGCACTGTGTGGTGCTGGTGCCAGTGCCCAGTACCAGTGCCCATGCTGGTGCTGGTATCCACTGCTGGTGCCCAGTTCCTGGTACCACTGGCTGGTGCTGGTTTGGTGCCTCAGTACTGGGGCCTTGCCTGGTGCCCAGTGCCTCTGTCCAGTGCCCATCTCCCATTGCCCCCTGTCCAGTGCCAAGTGTCCCTGTCCAGTTCTGGTCCTAGTGCCTCCTGACCAGTGTCCCTGTCCACTGCCAAGTGCCCAGTGCCAAGTGCACATTGTCCAGTGCCTGGTATCGGTGCCCGGTTCCTTGTGGCCCCTGCTGTATGTCAGTGTCCGGTGCTGGTGTGGGCTGGGGCGGTCGGTCGGTCTTGGGGCTGGGCGGTGGGTGCTGGCTGTGGGGTGTTCTTGCCCCGCTCTCTCGGGGCCGGTCCNTCCCCTGCACCCCCTTTCTTCCCTCTCCTTTCCCCATTTCCTTCCCTCCAGCTCTGTGTCCCCCGAGAAATTCCTACCCCACCGCACTGCCCTGCCTGCACTGTGTCCCACCCAGCACCCCCTCCTGCCCCCCCGGTGCCCTGCTCACCCCCTGCACCCCCGCTCCT